>WAAD01016260.1:3425-26410 GCA_013389945.1 Fregata magnificens
GAACATTCTCAGGATGACAGATTCTCAGTGCCAAGGAACACCTGACATCTTAATAAACATGCGCATTTCTCGGCATGTGCACTACATACACACTCACTTTTCCTCTCTGGACAGCATGTAATTACATTACTTTCTGCAAAAATAATGACTTTGGCACTGAATATTAATGACCTGTTTAGTAACTAACACAAAATCGTATCCTACCTCTACGGAAGAACATGCAACTTTAACCAACATTTCCATAAAAATTAACTTCAAAGGAATACTTTTACTGAAGGATTTCATAATGGATTACTATGCTCCAGGGCTTAATTTTTTCTGGGTATCCTAACTCTTTTTTTTTTCATAAATCTGTTTAATTTTGAAAATAGGCCCATGTGCTACAGGATTTCCTTTTAATCATACAAGCCATTCCCCTGAAATAGTGGGAAAGGACATAAGTATTTTTGTCTTGTCTAAAAGTCACATGTTCAAGCATTTGGGATACACAAAAGAACTTTGGTACTTGGTCCCAGGAATAGCAGAACAGCATCCAGACTTGGATTATCAGTCCACAAACACGAAGGCTGGGAGCATTTTAGTTCCTATGGAGGGGATTCCCAAAAAGCAGCAAACAGAAACCTCATAGATGTTTATGAGATTTATGAAATTGTTATGAAATTATAAAATCATGGCATAATTTATATTTTTGCTTAACCCAACCTCCGCCTTAGAGCAGGGCTAACTTCAAGGATAAGTCAACTTGCTTAGGGCCTTGTCCCATTAAATTGAGTGTCTCAAGGAAGGAGGTCCTACATCCTCTTTTGGGCAACTCTGTGGGAGATTCAGACCCACATTTTCCTCCTCAAACCACAGAGATGATTCTAATGCTCCTGAAAATAGCTCTGACACACGTGTAATCAATAAACATTTACTGGGCTCTAGTATAAGGGCTAAACAGGACTAAGCAAACCACTCATAGGAGAGAGCACAGGCCCAGCTATCCTCCTTGTTCCAGTGCCTGTGAGCAGTTTGTATTACAACACAATTTAGCAAAATGCAAAAGAGGCATTGGAGCAAGAACTGGAATCCCAACCTAACTCCTGGAATCAATGGCCGAAACACCACCCCCTGAGAACATACCTAATCCCTTCATACTGGTGTTATTTTATTCAGAGCAAAACATAACAGAAAGGCAGTCCACTGACTCCTGAAATTCATTTCGTTCAGTCACAAATGCCTTCTACGTAATGATTACCTTAATACAGAAATGGAAGTTCAATACAAAGCCTTGCTGCAAGGACACTGTTCAGAGAAGTGCTTCAATCCAATAACATAAAGGTAGAAAGAACAAAACAAGAATATTGACTAAAGAGCACAGATAAGAGTGTACAACTCAGATTTTAAGTTAAATTAATTATTTAATTAAAATGTAAAAAAAGTATTGTTTGCTATAAATCTTTCCCAAATTCTAAAAAGCTTTTTTATTCTTTAGTTGCCTACGAAACATCTGTTTTCCAGCATGAAAACATAATTTGTCATACCAATTATTGATCTCTACAGAACCTCTAATGGGACTGGCAGTCACAGAACCACACAATTTTCAACATCCATAGTGCAGCTGCAGGAAATCTGCTTTTACAAGGCACTCTAGCCTGAAGTAGCAGGTTATTGAAACATCATTTCTGAAAGGGAAATAGGTGTAACATATAAGGACCTACAGTTGCCAACCACTTGTTTGGTTTTTTTTTTCCTTGAAGAACCAAGTGACACATACAAGGTTTTTTTTATCCAAACAAGTCTTCTTTGCTGCTCAGGGATGGCTTCTAGACCCCTGGATTCACTACAGTTCAGTGTCCATGCTACTGCCTTTCTGTAGATCAGCAATCTCTCCGTATGTTAACGACTCTTCGCTTATAGTGACCCGCATTTTCATAGCCCTCTATTTAGTTAGACCATGTATCAGATGAGAAAAATTACAGAATAATTACAGGAAATTACAAAATGCTACAAACAGATATGTTACAGAATAGTCAGAGAAATTACACCCCCACACCGTGTCACAAAAGAGAGTCCAAGAATGTCAGTGGTCTCAAAACAGCTCTTCAGCCACTATTTTGGGTTTGCTTGCCTTACACATTGCTTCTCAAAGTCTTAAGTTCTTGGATGTTTCCTAGAAGACCTATAGATGTCTTATGTAGCCTTTGCCAGTGTCCAGGAAAGTATTTTATGCCCTTTCTGTGCTCTGTGATACAGTTCATGAATTCTCTCACATTTCTGACTGTTTCTACAATTCTTTGTTAGAAACCAGAACGGTTTTTCCTATAGAACATCAGGCACCCCAAGGATTTAGCCCCTTAGTACCTTATTAATTACGCTATTGCAGGATTTACTTCCTGTTAGCATACTTCCTAAAAAACTTCCCACTATTTTCTCAGAGCTCCTTTGCCAGGAAAAAATACAAGACTTCTGCTGGACTGTCTGCTTTATGCAGCATGAGGTCTTAACCACAAGGGATTCAACATCCATCAGACTCAGCTATGTGCTATCAGGTGTCAATTGTTCTCTGGTCCCAGCAATTCTTTCAGGTTTTACCCTGAACCAGATTCACCGATTCAGGACCAGAAATCTTTCTATCATGGCTTTGAAACACAGCTGAAAAATATTCTGGGCGCACCTGAACACCACTATACAAAGAGAAGTCTTAATGCCCTTTTGGAAAATGGAGGATAAAGGAAACAAAACCTCAGGCTGCTTATTTATTCCATAAATAAAATTCATTAAAGTCTTAAACTCCCACCACAGACGATCATCGCTGTAACTCACATTAATCAAAGTCCAACAGTCTACGTATTTAAATGTATTTGCAACTGTAGTTTAACCAGCTTTTTTTTCATTATGAATTTTTGATCTTAACACAGTTTTTAATGACAGAGACACACTTCTTTTGTTTTAAAAATGAAAATAATAAGAAAACCAAAATCTGTGGCATATATTGAATGACAGGAAGCTAGAATTTTCCCCCTATCTGTAACAGACACACTTGACCATGTGGCACGTTCACAAAGAGCAACTGCTCAATTTATCAGACAAATCTCAAATCAGAAAAAAAAACCCCAAACAACAAAAAACTGCTGCTGCAATTCAATTTCCAGTTGATACAGTGCTGTTCTATCTGACGCAGTGTTTCAGAGCATCAGATAATAAACCAAAGCCATAGCACAAAATCTCTTTATTGGCCTAGTAAAAAGGAGTTGTAAATTAGTATGCCTGAGGGACAGATAAAACTATAGCACATCAAATAAAAGCAGTGAAGAAAGGCAGATGGGTATGATCAGCTGAACAGGTTTCCTTACAGTTTTCCAAGACTGGACAGGCCCCCACTTTTACAGAACTTAGGTTAAGGTTAGAGAAAAAAAGACGATAGAAACCTGGAGACAACATGTCAAACTGTAAGGATGCATTGTGTAGAATATTAAGAAAATCAGAAATTACCTATAGTATTGAAACATATGGGACTTTTGAAAATCTAATTTTTGATAGCTTGAGAACCCCCTCCAGAACACTTGTTGCAGAGGTATCATCATTTCAGTGGACTATAAGACATCAGTTAGATTCTAATACTTTATATTGCGTGGTACTTGTCACATGAGAATACCGAAATTCTCCAGTTACTAATTACACAACAGCATACGGTCCCTAAGAGGTAGGTATTTGTTACAAACTCACTTTGAGACTTAGATGCCGCCTCCACTATTGTTCTGCTGCAAACCAAATAAACACCAGATATTATTTGATTACTAGAAAATGTCTTTTCCAAAATAAAACTTCGTATTACCAGCTACCAAAACATCCCATCTAGCTGTAATGTACCTTGGATCTCAAGTGTCCTGTTTTGGGGTACTGTGGACAATAAAAGTAAAGCAGCAAGCCTGTACATAGGATTACTGTGCCTGTGGGAACAGAATATCTGTTGATTTGCCAACACACTGTCACATTTAGATTCACACAATTTACCTGAGAATTTCTTATCATTCCTTCCTTGATCCACATCTAATCTCCCAAAGAATTATTGAATGGTAGATTTCTGCTGCAGATGCCAGGTTGAAACCATCCCTCTTGAAAGACTACCCTATTATTTTATTTATTAAAAGACAAAGCATTAATCCAGTTGAAATGAAAATCTCCTCCCAAATCCTAGGGTTCATGTATCGGTACACAATTTTTAATATACTGAACTTTAAAAATACAGGAACATAAGGATATCCCTGTTGGGTCGGAGCAGTATCCCACCTGGACCAGCATCCTGTCTCCATCAGTGGCACAAGCAGATGCTACCTGGGGGAGATCACACAAGCCCAGTCTTTCCACTTCTTCCATGCTTCCCTGGCATATTATTAGATGAAGGAAAGTACCTTCCTGCCTATTCAATTGGTATCTCTGTATGGACTTGTTGTCCATGAATTACAATCTGCCTCCACATCCTCCTTTGGCAATAAATTTCCCAAGTCCAAGAAGTGCTTTCTTCTGTGCTTTAAACCAAACTCCTAATAGTTTCATCAATACACTGTAGCTCAAACATCGCAGGATTTGGGAAATAACACCTCTGTGTTCATTTTACCCATGACCTTCATGATTTTGTGAACATTGATCATATCAACTCTCAGCCATATTATCTCCCAGATGCCTTTTTTCCAGCCTTGTCTCTTCCTTATAAGGTGACTGCTCTGTTCTATTAGTCGTTTTCGTTCCCATACACAAATATATCATGAAAATAATTCTCTATACAGACAGACATAAATAATGCAGGAGTTTCCTCAATAGCTCTTGATCAAGACTCAACTTCAATGCTTGGTAGATATGGAGATGAATACCGCTAAACCTAGCCTTGATCTTGTGGCAGGATTATATCATTGATTTACCACGTAACGCATAACGAGAAGTATGACAGGATCATACCACGGGTCAGGAGAACCCTAGAAATTTTAAGTCTGATACCCACCTTTGCCACTGTTTTCAGCAGGAAAAATTTAAAACTATCTTATGACAAATGCCATCTGGTTCTTCCCTTACTCACCATACAATTCTTTGGTTAGCTCCCCAAATCACCACCATTTTGACTAATAATTTTCCATTTAACAATAAATATTTTACAAAAAAATGATTGCATTCACCACATTTGCCTTGTTCAGAATGTTTTTTTAGGAAAGAAAGACACCAGGTTGGTCTTACACAAACTAAATGTAATAAATACATGTTGCTTTCTAATCCCTTTTCCTTTATGGAGGTCTTCAATTATTCCTTCTCTCAAAATTTCTCTGAAAATACTGCATGTAATAATGCAGATCATATTAGAGAACTACTGTAAAAAGTGCTACCTGTTGCCCTGAGACTCAAAGATGCTAATTCAGTATAGCTCCAGCCCTCTCTGCTACATGCATTTTGCCAGTGGGCAGCAGGACAGGGCTGCTAGGTCTGAAGCATCAGAGGTCGAGCTGGGAGGTCAGGCAAGGTGAGGATCAGCAAGGTAAAAGGGTGGGCACAGGCTTCCGACAATGCCAGGGCACCCAGGGCCCTGACAGTCCAGAGGTCTTTGCTCCAAGCAGGTATGAGTCAAAGGACAGCAGCTGCGCTTTACAGGGAGCTCTTTCAGTCCCAGTAAAGACAGAGCAGGATACAGGAGAGTGTAAAGGCTTTTTACCAATGTTGTCTCAATTCCAAACTTGAGAACATCACAAGTATGTCTTATAGCAAGAATTGTGGATACGGCATAATATATAATCCTCAAGAACTCAAGGTCATTTATATTTGAGGCCTAGCGTGTTTGATTTGTTCAATTTGGGAGGACAACTCAATTTTTTCCACAAATGGTATTGATACCTTTAAAATTTGGGAGAATTTGAACTTCTGGTTTCCTTCACAAAAAGGAGTTCCCCATTTTAAATGTCATGATTACGGATCTGTCACCATACAGTTTTACACAAGGCTTCTCCACAATGCATGTAATTACAGCTTCAGAGAAAAGTTATCAACATTTTTCCATTTTCCCAGTTCTATTAATTTAATTTTTGAAATAAATTTTTTGAAATAATTTTTTTGAATATTTGATTTGTTCTTGTTTTCACAACACATTACTACAACTTAAAGTTCATTTTAAGTGCCTAAAAGCAAATCTGGTGGTTCTGTCAATGGCCCCCAATAGAGCCTCTGTTCCATATCATTTGCAGAAAACATTCTCATCATCCACTGTGATTTGTGTGTATGAGGAACTTTTATACAAATAGAAGATTTACTGATGTTAGGAAGAAGAGTTTTGTAAGGAGACTATACAAGCACAGACTTCATTGTTTAATCAGGTGTTTCCTGCTCTCCTTTTTTTTTTTTTTTTTTCTTCTATGAGATTTTCCTCATTCAATGTCCTAAAGGAATCCAAAAGGATCCAAAAGTGGACGCTTCTCACAACTACTTTTAACTGACAATCATTTCTAAACAAAAGTGAGGTTAACAACAGTTCAAAGCATTTACAAAAATAAAGTCCAACCGCAGAAATGACAATGCAAAAAAATTGGTACACAGGAGCTGTAAGGAAATCAATGCACCTCTGGAATTTGTAGTGTTGCAATCTCCCTGTGCTTTAAATGACAAAACTTTTTGACCTATTTTAAGTACAACACTGTATTGTGTAAGAGAGTGTCCCTATACACTTCCTCCATATTTCAAAAGAGGGGTTTTGCCCTTTATTGCCACTAATTCTCTGAAAAAAAGAATAAACTTGGAAATTCTGGTATTGCAGAATTTGAATCTCAGCAGACCATCTAGCTTTTTTATATATATATATATATACTTTGTTCATTGTTTTAAAGAACAAAAATCTGCATACTCCCTATGCCTCACTTCAAAATAAATAAACGATCATTTGAACTGCCAAAAAGAAAATGCCAAAATGTTACTTGCTTTCAAGCCTGTGAACTGGATTTTCTTAATAGTACAGCTGAATTTTAGTTTAAGTCACAAATTTCTTTGCATAAATATAAAAATATATATATATAAAAAAAAGAAATATATCTACAATTTTGGAGTTTAGATTCTGATGAACACACCATAAGTGATGGTGCTTAGACAGCAGATCAGGGTATCCATCTCTCTGAGAATGCCTCTTCAGACTTCAGAAGAAGTACTGGTGATGTTCTTCACCCTGTAAGCAATGTCTCTATTCTATAAGAAGCAGTCACTGAAAATTAAAGTAAACCTATAATGACACATGCAAGAAAAAGTTTTTTGTGATACAAAAAAGTCAATTAGAAATATGTGGATGCATTATGTCAACTAAACCAACTATTTGCATTTTATTTGCATTTCAGATTACCTGTTAGTATATTCTTGCTCACCAAAAACCCACCACCACAACCAATAAAAAGCGCTTATCTATTTATAATTGGGGAGAGATGTTTGTTCTCATGTACTTTAGAACCTTTCTTGCATAAATTTTCTTCTGCTTGCAGAAACCAGTTTCCTGTAAAACCTTCTTGCCAAAAGATCAAATTGTGTAATTTTTATTCAAGCAAAAGTCCCAATGAGAATTCTACTTGATTAAGGACTGATTAAAGACTGCAAGTTAACACCCAAAGGCTAAAATTTTCAAAACGTGCAGAGAATTTAGCTACTCTTTTTCCATCAATTTTAATCAATGAACTGCTTTGAAAGCCTCAGTCCAATTGTGTACTAGATTAAAATAGAAGACTCAGCTACTGAGGCAGTTCATAACTGCACCTGCAGATTTAAACAATACCAAGTAGATAAGGAACTGGCCTAAAATGGACAGGGCTTTCAGGAGTGTTTACCCATGTTCCTCATTGAATTTGATAACGGAATTTCCATTAATTTTAATGGAGCAGAGTTCAGACAAAATTTACTATGCTTTTACAACATTAGCTCATTTATAGTGGCTATCCCTTGCAGGATACATCTTCTAACTTGTCATTTCAATCTACTCCTTTCCTTGGTTTACACCATTTTATAGGTTCACAGACCAATATATATTATACTTTAAAATTATTAATAGCAGAGCAGTATGAATCCCTTTTCAATTATTGCCTCGATCAGAGCTGGTTTCGGTGCAAAGCCATTGATTGCATATCCACACACAGTCACCACGAGCTGAACTACACTGGTAATGTGTAACTATTCGAAACAGTTAAGTTTGGCAAGAGTTTTTTGTGCTGTCCTATACAGTCACCTAGACCTCTGCCACCCTAGAAGCAGCACAGTATTCCAATTCCTGATTTGAATCTATCTCAATGTGTTCTTTCAACCAACTGTGAAATAACACAAGTTAAACTAAGATTTTAATTCCAAGTGTTACCCTGGTAAACAAACAGCACTTTCTCGTTTCATTTTGTACCCTAGAGGCAAAATCTCTTTAACCGAATAGCTTTAAAGAAATGTTACTTCCTGGCATTCTAGGTTCACATAGGTTAAATAAAAGCAAATTCTCAGTCAGGGCCATCAATAGCTGAAGAAAACTCCTTAGTAAAATTTGGTCTTCCAGAAAATATTATAATACAGGGATCTTCTTATTCTAAGACGGGTCGTAAGAGCTTGCATGCAAACTTTAACACTTACGTGGTAAGCAACAGCAGCAGCAAAGCATATACTTCCACTCAGCTGTTTATGAAAGACAAAGCACACTTCTCCAATCATCCAAATATGGAGAATTGCAACTGGCATTACTTAATGCCATCCCAAATGCATATGTATATATATATTACTCATCTGGAGTACTTGGGCCTCACGTGTTGTATGTCATTTGTAGCTAATTTACACACACACATTCATACACATCTGGGTCCTGGAGCCAGAGGTGTTGCAGGTGTTACTGATAGGCACACATTTGTAAAGCTGTGGGAGGAACATGCATGTTACTTCTTTCCTGAGTTGTTCCCAGAATAATGGAACTGAGTTATACAAAGCTGAGAAGTTGTACACAATGCTCTATTAAAAGTAACACACAAGGAAACCTAAAGACTAAATAAATATTTCCTCATTTTCCACTAAGCATAAGCGGTTCTTGGGGCAGTCACTTTCCCCCCTTAAAATCTTTCCAAATTCTGGATGGATGCAATTACTATTAGATTTTTTTACTTTTGGGATTGTGATTACAACTGGTTTGGTTTTTTGTGGGGTTTTGGGGGTTTTTTTTTGTAATCATCACCTTGCAGAGAGACAATGCATTGTTTCTCTTACCTGAACATATTAAAATCAGTCTCTGGAACACATTTTTGAACCAAGAGCCCTTGAAGAAAAAAAAAAAAAAAAAAAAAAGAAAAGGAAAAAAAAGGGCAAGAAAAAAGGGCGTAGTGGCTAGATTACAATTCTGTAATCAAGCAACTCGGGAAAGCTTTCTGTAAACTATTTTGTATTTCTAAGCTCTGAGACATCAGCTACAACTCAAGATTACAGGTCCTGGCTCACTTGAGTGCAATTCTAAACAAAAGTCCTTAAGAGTCTTTTCAGTGAATTCAGCAGGTTTTGGTCAGTCATTCCATAGCTACTTGAGAGGCTAAACCCTAAACCGTGGCCAAAAGTCTGTGAATATAACCTGGGACAGGCACAGAGACAGAAAAGTCATTTCACCAGTGTACATCCTAACATACAGCTTCATATATCCTCACAGATAGCTTTCAGAGTGGCATCATTTAAAGATGCCCCTGCCTTCTGGGAATATTCCTTTACATAGCTGAAGTGGCTTGAGGTAGCATTCATTCATGCACAGTTGTACAAACCATCCAGGAGGCATGAAAAAAAAAAAAAAAAAGAGGAATATTTTAATACAATCTGCGTTTATAAATATTTGAAAAATCAAACTTGGCTACTAAAATTATGCATTTTTCAATGAAGAGTGCTTTTTTGAATCATTATCAGTGGTTTTAATTTCTTTCAGAAGCACATCGATTTCAGTGCTTTTTATATCAGCAATTCAGTTTCAATATAAATTTCTTTCAACCTTGATGATGATAATTTGAAATATTTGTACATCTCATCCAACTCTAGTCAGTGACAAAATAACACAACTTTCTTTTTGTCTGCTCTACCCTATTTATTAAGGAGTTTGTATTAACAGCTGTTTCAATGTATTCATATATTAAGAATTATCTACTCCACCGTCTGTTTTTTCCCCTCTTGCAATTGTGCCACCACTTGTACTACTATTAAAGAGGAAAGACTGTAGCTTCTCTTGCACAAAGTTTGTACAAATATTCAGTCATGAAACTTGCATACCACATAAGGCTTAACATAAGCCTAGAAAGCAAGACCCTTTGTGTTTAAGAATAACAAAGGAGACTAACTGTACCCTACACTCCTGGGAAAAAAGATCACACTTCTCTGATCCCATATAGACCCTTCACCCTCTGAAGTCCTCAGCAAGTCCACTCCTTATTGCAGTCAGTGGACTCAGTCTAAAATATTGAGTGGCTCATAAGACTGGAAGAAAAGTCTCTTACTGACGTAAAAACAGGCTTTTATAAGTAATGCACTAATACCTTACCTATGAAACAGTTTTACTGTATGAAACACATTAAATCAATTATTTGGATGGACTTTCTATTTGCTTATAAGCAGAATCTAAAAATCTTGACTGCAACCCATTTCTGGCTACCCAGAAGCCACCTTTCTTCTACTCCCCATAGACTGCCATTGCAGATTAGGTCAAAATGCTTCTGCTAAAGCTCTGCTGTTCAAGTTTTCAGTGTTTCCTTTTTGCAATGCATGTATTCAAATGCACATATTCCCTTTGGGTTTTTAGCTGAAAAGACAACATATTAAATCAAACTCCCAATTTTGGAACTTGATAATGTCCCCGATTCACTATTTGTCCTGGACTGCTCCCTCCAAGCAAAAAAATCACCTCACCTGAATAAAATAATTTTTCTAATCTTGCCTGACATAACAGCATCCATTACTCTATACGCTGCTACAGACAGGCTGGCAAGAGTATTTGCGTGACAACTCCTAAAGCACTTACAAAGTAATACTTTTCAAGAGGATATTTCAGCTGTACTTGTTCTTGTGATTCTGACATTCCTGTTAACACCTAACTGTTCCTGGAAATTTTCTGAATATTTAATAGCAGAAAAGTTTATCTGGTCCTGGGGATTTTAGAAATTCTGTATGTGACAGGGAAGCACAAGAGCAGATTATCTGGCAAAAGGGGGACTCAACTCTTTTTACCTATCTGGTATTTTTTCTGTTTGGGCTCAAGGATACAAGACACTGGATACTTTTGTAATACTGTATTTACAAAGACAAGAGAGGATCTATATATATGATGGACTTGCTAAAAACCACCAACAAACACCCATTGACAGTGACATTTTAATCAAAACCAGAACACATTAACAATCATCACAGCTGATACAAAACTATAAAAGTTAAATCTTGTAAGTTCAAAGTAGGTAAGAACTCTTGCCTTGCCTTAAACATTTCTCGAACTCTCTTTTAGCAGTATCTCCAAAGAAGGGGTTCTTCATGTTGCAGATACAAATGCATCAAAGAAAAAAAAGTTAAGAATAGGTGGTTTTCAAACAGAGGGAAAACACATTCAAATTAAGTTGTGAACACTTCAGTTCAAGCACTCCAGGAAAGCTCTCCGAGAGAGACATGAAACCAATACACAGATTTTCTTTCACATTTGAAGCTGATCAAAGCTAACTGTACAAAGCTATATGTAAGCTAAGTGGCAGAAGATTAAACGCCATCCGGAACAAAAGGAAACACCATTTTCCTGAACCACTTTGTCTGACCAGAACATTATTTTATTAAGCCTTTTTCCATCTTCTAGTTCAATCGCATCATTGCCAGAGTAACTAACTGAAGCTGCGCCTTCAGAGCACTCTGAAGAGACTGATGCCGTTGTTACAGCTCAGCTGCAAATCATGCATCTAAGACAGCCTTATGATTAGGTATAAGGGAACGATGAGGAAAGACAGTTAATATATCCATATTTTAATATGTATCTGTGGTACCTAATGATAACTTGTTGATTTGAACAGCTACTCACTTTAATCTTCTAATTTACCGTCTGATGGAAGGACTAATTTATATTATGTAAAATTCAAAGGAAAGTACAAGAAGACATCCTGAGAAGTACTCTATAAAAAGATACCTACTTTCAAATGATTGACACAGCTACAGCTATCCTCAAGGCACTTCAAACAAGTACTGATTTTGTTGATATAAGGGCAATTCATGGATCAATGCTGCTCCACAGAACACCCTGTTTACGGAATTTTCTGTGGGACCAAGAAGAAAAAACTTTTTGATAAAGTAAATGACTTGGTAACAAATATTGCTTTGAAAAACAGATAGAATGTTTTTCCTACAATTGCCTGTTTAATTGAAACATGGAAATGATAAATTCAAACTGAATAAAGTTCATGAATTTTCATAGAAAGTGAAAATCAACAGTGAATTTTTTGCCATAGAATATGAAAGCTAGGACTTCCCAAAATTTGTATGGGGGGAAAAAAAATACAGATTTAAATAGGGTTTTTTTCCCCTGGGTTTTGTTTGTTTCTTTGTTTGGGGTTTTTTGGGGGGGTTTGGTTTGGTTTGGTTTTGGGGGGGTTTTTTGCAGGTTTTTTTTGTTTTTTTTTTTTTTTTTTAAGATGAGAGAAGAGCTACTCCCTCCCTGCCCCCCCAACAAGGGTATAGGCCCTGATGGTTCAAGGTTTATGCAGATCTCCCCATGTAGTTTCTGTCAGAGGGAGGGAGAGGTGAAGCACACTGAGGCATCGTCGGTTCACTCCAAAAAATGGTAATTCCAAAGTTCATAAGAACTGCATAACTACTTATTTCAAGCAGCACCACTGCAGTCAGAAAATTGAGAGTACGAGTGATTGCTCTGTTTCATAGAAAGAGAAGAAATAAATTTTAGCAGTTTTAGGACAAGGCCTAAAAAATGAAATTCCAGAAATCTACAGAAATACGTGGAACAAGAAGAAGATTTTTTTTCTTTTTAACCTCTAGAGTGGAACTCAAATAATGGTTTCAATTGCATGCAAGACTTTTTAGCACATACCTCTAAGAATGGGAGAGCACCAGGAATGCGAGGTGTACCCTCTGGCAAGATATCACACATTTCTCTGAAAACTTATCAGTAGTTAGATGAGTTTGCAAGCATGGTTTTTTCATCAGTCCACACAATACAGCAGCGTACCGGGCACAGGTGCCCAGGTGCTGGCAGCAAGGGCTGCAGGGCAGCTGCGGTGAGGGGGGGGCGGGGGCTGCCCCATGCCGGACATGGCCCATTCCAGCCGGGCCCAACTGCCCCGGTGCAGGGCACAGCCCAGCCCCTCAGCCACAGGACATGGCACCTCAAGGAAAACACCTCAAGGACACTGAGGGGTGAGGGAAAAAGTGTGAGAAACATCCCTGTGACACTGCGGTCAGAGGAGATGGAGGGAAGGAGGTGCTCCAGGCACCTGAGCAGGGATTCCCCTGCGCCCAGGGAGGAGAGCACGCTGAAGCAGGAGAAAAGCATGAAGAAGGAGCAGCAGAGATGAACCATCATGGACTGACCCCATTCCCCATCCCCCTGCACTGCTCAAGAGGAAGTTGTTGTTTTAATCTGTCACTGTTTCTCAGCATACAAACCTATTTTAACTGGAAATAATTTAATTTCCCCAAGTCCAGTTTGTTTTGCCAATTAGAGCAATTGGTAAATTTTCTCCCTGTCTTTATTTTGACCCACAGGCTTTTTCCATCTTATTTTCTACCCCTGTTCTGTTGAGGAGGAGGGTGAGAGAGCAGCTGGGTGGGCGCCTGGCAGCCAGCCAAGGCCTAGCCACCACAGACATATTGCTCTTGTTAATTCAGATAAAAAAGAAACTTAGATCCATAGAAAGCAAAAAGTTAGCAGAAGAGAGCTTAAATGCTAACAGCAACAGCGGGAGAGCTTTCTATCTCCACAGATGTGTGACCTAAAATAACTTTATCAGTTCACTACTCTGAGGCATGGCTAATTTAGATGTTCATCTCCTGTATTGCTTGAAAATGTTGCTGCTGTTCTAGCAGCAGTACTTCAAAAAAGCCTTGCTTCTTTTACAAATGAGTACATTCAGATTTGACAGGAAGGCTATAAAGTCGCATCACTTAGGAATAAAGAAAAAGTATGAAATCTTCGTTATGAACAAACTTCATTTTAACATGTTTAACATTTTAACATCCTGGCTTGTATCAGGAATAGTGTGACCAGCAGGAGTAGGGAAGTGATCGTGCCCCTGTACTCGGCACTGGTGAGGCCGCACCTCGAGTACTGTGTTCAGTTTTGGGCCCCTCAGTACAAGAAGGACACTGAGGTGCTGGAGCGTGTCCAGAGAAGGGCAACGAGGCTGGTGAAGGGTCTAGAAAACAAGTCTTATGAGGAGCTGCTGAGAGAACTGGGGCTGTTTAGCTTGGAGAAGAGGAGGCTGAGGGGAGACCTTATCGCTCTCTACAACTACCTGAAGGGAGGTTGTAGGGAAGCGGGTGTTGGACTCTTCTCCCAAGAAACTAGCGATAGGACGAGAGAGGGAATGGCCTCAAGTTGCGTCAGGGGAGGTTTAGGCTGGACAGGAAGAATTTCTTTACTGAAAGAGTGGTTAGGCATTGGAACAGGCTGCCCAGAGAGGTGGTGGAGTCGTCAGCCCTGGAGGCATTCAAAAAAGGTGTAGACGTGGCACTCCAGGGGCTAGTTTAGGAGTCATGGTGGTGTTAGTTGATGGTGGGACTTGATGATCTTAGAGGTCTTTTCCAACCTTAATGATTCTATGATTCTATGTGTACTATGTCTTTTAAAAATGGAAATTTAACCAACACTCAGAATAACCTGCTGTGAATCTGCGGGAGCTCTAGTTAAAAGCAGTGGTTTACATTTTATTTATTCTGTTTTGGTTTTTTAACTTGGTAAACTTTTTAGGTAACAACTAAATGGAGGCATGTTAAGGATACAGACCCAGTATCTCCTTTTGGTCAGTTTGCTTCCCCAAGACTGTTTAAGTAATATTTTACATAACAGTATAGTTGTTATGTACATAACTACTCTTTTATGTGAATTTCAAAGCACTTAATATTTGTCTTGCTTTAGAATTCAATAATAAAACTCCCACTGATATCAATATCAACAGAGATAGGACAGGGCTAGCTGAGGTTTAAAATGTCTATTCTTATTCATCCAAAAGTGATTTTTCTGTCACAGCATACAGCAATTAAAATTGACAAAAGAAATATCTGTTCTAAAGGGTAAATGGATAACTCTATTAGCCCTGATTTACTTCCAGTGAGAATGACTGCTCTCTCTCACCTTTGAAATACAGCAACAAGTTGGTGCAGAAGGTAGGAATGCCTCACCCAGGTGTATTAATTCCAAACACACAGAGAGGGGGGCCATCTGCAGAGCTGCCAGTTTGGGGACAGTTTTAACATGCGCCAAAACCCATTAAGAACAATTTGAAGCGGAAGTCCTGAAAGTTAGGCCCATGATTAATTTTATTGTCAGTAATTGCATTTAAAAGTAATGTTATTGACATTAAATTGCTAGGCACATGTACAAGTCTTTGAAGACCTGGATGCTCTGCAGAAGAGACAAGTATTTTTCCTTTGTTCCTCGCTATACATAATTCAGACAAAAAGCCAATTGCTCTGAGAAGAAAAACAAAACAAAACAAAACCAAACACAACAACAAAAAAAACCCCAGCAGCCTTTATAAGAACAGCCCTTTATTAAAAATGTAAATTGGAATTCAACTGCCCATGTAACCTTTACCTCCCACTACTAAAGTATCTGTTAAGCTACTGTCTGATGGAATAACCAAAAGGCTTGCTTCTCATTTACCGGGTGACTGACTAGCAGTACATAAATTTTCATTCATTATAATTGCAGCGTTGGGGGTTTTTTGGTTGGGTTTTTGCTTTGGTTTGGTTTGGTTTTTTTAAACAATGCAGTGATAGATACATCAGCCACATTAGAGAGCAAACTCTCTTAAAAGAATGCTTGCACGACAGTACCAAACTTAATTTTAATTAATTAATTGATGACATTATAGTTCCATGGGAGAAGACTATGCATAAAATACAAAGTATTCTTCTCATGCAGTTCTTGACCAGGAAAGTAACACACATCAATGGAAATTTCAAGCTTCAGAGTCACACTTGAGGCTTGGAATATTTCTTTTAGAGTTAACATGGTCCTCAGGAGTTTATTCCCTATATATAAAATGCAAACTCAAGAAATAAAGCACATCATCAGTTCTCTGGCTTACATATTTCAGCTTGAGGTTATGCTGTTCTTGGGCAAAAATCATGTTACATTCTTCACAAGACTCTGGCAAAATAACAGGAGCTTTTGTATTTGATTTGGTGTTTTAATGGATAATTAATCCAGATCAGATGTTTTAAAGCAAGGAACGCTTATTTCAGCTATGTACTTGATCTGTTGACAAGTCACTATTCTAACTAGGCTTGCTTGAAAAGAAATCAGCCTGCTGTGCTGACTTGTAAAAAATCCAAACTTTCTGCCTACGAAGTTGCATTTTAGCTTTCAATTTTTAAATGTGAGCTCTAAAGTGTTGTTACACAGATGAATATAATAGCTAAGTTTATCACGAAGCAAACTTTACAAACACTAAAAAAACTTGAAACATACTGTTAGTATGGAGATGCCAGGAAAATGACAATGCATTTTTGAAAGGAAAATGTTGTCTCATTTTATATTTTTCTAATTTGTAATATAATACAGCTGTATAGAGTAGGCTGGGGCTGAAAAGCTGTGAAACAGACGTGAATTTTTTTCTTTTTTTTTTTTAATCAATAACTCATATAAATTGATGCTAGAAATGTAAATTTTAAATGGTGATCATAATGACAGTGAAAATGTTTTGATTAAAGAGCTTGGGGTCTATCCCACTGGAGATATGCAAAACTAACACTAGCTGTATAGGCCACTTTATGTGACAAGTTATTACGAGAGGGTAAAACAGTGAGAAAAGGCAAAGCAATTAATTTGCAGTCAGCTTCTCTTTGCTAATATGCATCTGTGAAAGGAAAGAACACAAAGGAGGAGGACAGACATTCAGAGACAGATACTGCCTGTGAAAGTGCCCTGGGAAACAGACTCTCTTCATTTTAAGTAGAGTTCCTACTACGAGAGAACTTTCCTCTTTGGCTGGGATCCTCTAGATGAAAATGTGACAAGAAATAGGTAAATATATACAAATGCTGTTTCACATCACTGAATTGCAAGTCATTCTCTATAGGGTAGGATATCAAGGAGGAAAAAAACCCCCAGTGTTTATCCGTTTTAGAAGTAGGACATTGTGACCTATTCAAACAATAAAACAAGAGCAGAGAGGGTAAATTGCCTAGTTTGTCTATATAAAATAAATGTCAACTTAGATTCAGAATCACTAATAGCCAATGCTGTAAGGCTGTTTCTTGAAATAGATAAAAGTTGCAAAATCATATCATAGCGCTTTTGAACTAAAAGTTTTTGAGATTCTAATGTCACTGTTATTCCCTTATGCATCTAGCAGTTTTCAATTTTGTTATCAAACTATCTTTCTTAGTATTGTCAAAGTAATTAGAACATGATGACTACTTAAAGTTCAAAAGCAGCAGGATGCTTTCTGAGAAGTTTTGATTTTTTGGTTCCACATTTGGAACTCTGTGTCTTAGAAGTTCACTTGCCTCTAATATCTTCTAAAACAATGAAGTTTTTCACAGCCTAGAAGGACTTCTGAGCATAAAATGGTATTCAAAAAATAGTGAAAGTGAAACAAATTCCTTGAAACCACAAAACAAAAACAACCCCTCCAAGTCATCATTAAAGTACTTTTTCTTTCTGTTAATCACCTGCAAGAGCTGAAAACTTCAGTATTTACAACTACACATGCTTATTTAAACAGACAAAGCAGTAACTATTCTTGCACATAAGTGTTTTGAAAATTGAACTTTCAAGTGGTAAAAAAAAAAAACAAAACACTCCAAAACCCCAAGGACTTGGTAAATACTGATTTTAGCTCCTCAAACATTCCTGTAACATCTGATTTCAGACATTTTTCCCCCATAGGTTTTTTCAGATATGGCAAGTGTGATGATCACAGAGGTTTTTTTACTTATTCAGATGTATTCATTTTACATTTAACAGCTGATATTTCAGAATATTTATCCAGGATTACTCTAGAAGACAGATCTTTCTGGTTTCTCCTCCTTTCAGTCAGTAATATTTTGTTGAAATAGTTCTCTGTGAAGAACAGTGCAAGAATGACGAGATTTTGGGTTAGCTAGTTCTGCCTCCAGGAAAACACATCGTCTTAGAAAACATATTAACCATCAGTTAATGTTCTTGTGTCAGGGAAAGTCAATTATGATTTTGAAATGCATTTACAGTGTGTTACACTAAAACACACAAAACCATCTCAAAGGCTTTTAAACCTGACTTGTTTCCCTGTTACAATAGATGCAAATTCACATTTAGCAACTTGTTCGTTAGCACGCTGTCTGATGGGATACGTTTTCCCCTGCAGAAACGTGCTAATGCATGTTCCTTAAATATACGCCCTACACAAAGAACACCCTCAGGGAGAAAGGTGCAATCTGAAAGTTACCCCCCACTGCCTCTTAGGAAAGCTTTGTAGAGCATCCTGTCTTTTATGCCTGTACACCATATTTGCTATTTTTTTACCCCCCTTTGTAATATATGTAAGAATGAATATACAGAAATCATGTCATGGGCTTTTCAATGTTTATTAGGAAGAAGAGGGATAAGTCTTCACAGGTAATAAAGCAACCAGCTGCAGGCATGTAAACTAGCTCTTTTTTCATCTATGTAAATATGCTCAGCTATTGTTTCCAAACTCACATAAGAGTTTCCACAAATATATTGAACTGCAAGTATAAATCTCAGTTCGTTGCCAATATTTCTCACAACTTCATTGCCAACATTGTCTTAATGCCAGTACAGAAATTAAGAGAGAAAACTACAGCAGTGGCTGGGGCAGTCCTGGTTATGAGCTCCTCCACAAATGCCTGGTAACAAACAGAGACAGAAGTAGTCACATTTTCGCAGAGGAACAGAAGAACTGTGAAAAAGAAAGGAAAAGGAACTCAGCCATGGCAGCTGTGAGGACTGCAGTACTGTCAATATTTAGCTGCTAAGGTGGAAGTCTGAATCCTAGCCCTCCCATCCACCCGAACAGCTATTTTGGAGACAGCCCTAGCAAATTAAGATGTTAGTCCCCACCAACCTCCCAGCAGTTAAACTACTACAAAAGATTACATTGAAGACAGCCAGGTTATTTTAAATCACCACTTAAGGTATTCCATGCTCATCTGTTTTGGTTTTGACTCAAAACAGATTAGAAACATTCAAACAATCTGTTAACAGTAATTTGGCTGCTCAGAGAGCAGCATCCAGTTCAGTAGCAGAAATGAAAAACTGTTCCAACTATACTCCAAAAAAATTTCTGTAAGCCTTCAGAAATGGATCCGCAAAAACTAACATGCTGAGTGGAAATTTTCCTAACATCAGTACACTAAGCAAGGAGGTGTGTAGTCTTACCGAGAAGGAAAATACACAGGAAAAGAGTATTTCTGAAATCCTGAGTCTCTTCAGACACTTTACTTGGTGGTGGTAGAGGCCTCTCTGTCACTCTGGGATTGCATCCTGGAAATCCCTCCTAAATCTGGTCACCTTAGACCTTTCTTTTCATTAAGTGAGAGCAGGGTCAGTCTTACTAAAAACATTGCCAGAGAAAAATCTGTCGACTCTCTGTTTGAAATGCAGTAGCTTGAAGAGTAGAGCACTGTTCAAGATGTGAAAGATATGTATCCAGTTGTCTCTATTGTCCAAGTGGAATAGGATCGTAGGACAATTCAGGTTGGAACAGACCTCAGGAGGTCTCACAAAATAAGCTCGGCTAGGAGATCAGATCAGGCTGCTCAGGACTTTATCCACTTGCATCTTGAAAAGCTCCAGGGATGGAGACCACACAACCTTTCTGCACAACCCATTTCACTGCTTTACAATACTCATTGTGAAAAAGTGAAATCCTTATGTCCAATACCTGTACTCAAAGAGAAGGGAGGGACAGCAGAAAGCATACATTGTCACCATTGCGGTGAGTACTTTTAAGAGAAATTGATAACTACCACTGTATGCTATATAAATACTAGTTTAAAAACTCATGATAAGACTAATAAATAAAGTTATTCAGGATAGATAAAAAATGCTAAGTTTTCAGAGCCTGAACAAGGCAGAAGCATGAATCAAGAACGAGGCTGTTCAGCCCCGTTAGTTTAAGAGACCACTTACAGAGACAGCTCTTCACATGCTGGAGAAGGTGTATGTAAAAAATCCTGCTGCCTTTAGATAGTTGCCTTTGGATCATGCTGAACAGTATTTTCAATATCTACCTCTTCTGCCTGCCTTCTGTGTCAGTCACTGCAGGTTGTATTCAGACTACTTCCTATAGATGCCTCACTCAATAACCATGATTGCTATAGAGTTTTTGCAGAGTAGGCACTCTATAGTATAGGGCTAATTTCAGCGTTCTCAAAAGGCTTCTGGGTTTTTTTGCATTATTCTATGAACTATTGTCATTAGCATAAAACAGCCTTTAAATATCTTTTGTTCATAGATCAAAATCTATGCTCCAAGAGTGGAGTAAATTTTCCAGACTTAGTGAGAAGAACCAGTTTCACAAATGTATAGATCCTTTATGACGAGGGTACAAAAATTATAATTTTGCCTTATGCTACACCTGATGTAAATGTGTGGATAGAAACATTATTTAGGTACTTAAAATATGGAGTTCAAGAGAAAGCATACCATATCACAAGAGTCTGTCTTGTATCAAATTTCTCAGCAATTTGTCTAAAGGGAGTAAATTTTCTCCTTTTATGTTGATGCTTCTCTCACAGAGCTTCTTTGATATAGAGGACACTGATGAGGATGGTAAATGATAATATTGTATTTGCTCGTGGTACAGAATGAGAAAAAGCTTTCAAGATTTGTAAGTACTATTCACATTTTACAAGTAAGAGATTTTTTACAAGTTAGAGAGATTACATGATTTCCCAAAGTCTCATAGTGAGATAATGGTTGAAACAAGAACAGAACTACATTGCTTCATCCAGTATCCCCAGTTCTAACCTCTACTCTGATTTAACTCTTAGCCAACTAATATTAGATATTACATTTAACAGGCTCAGACAGTAATGACCAAATTCCTGGAGCAGAATCCAATGAAGATGACTTAATACATAGAAACCATTTCTGGATGAGGAAGGCTCTGACACACTAGTGTTTGGGAGACAAGGTGAGGACTTAGGCAAAGTATCACCAGTATTTACATTCTTCCCTGGCCTCCCCCTTTTGGATGTCACTGGATAAAAGACACTGGGCGAGATGGATCTTTGGCCTGACCAGTGCAGCCATTTATAATTTACCTTCAGTATGTATACATAAAAAGTATAGAGAATTTCCTAACAGAGATCGCTAAATCACTAACAAAGGAGATAGTGGTGTAGAAATAACACAATGGGAACATTTGGCTATTGGGAAATTGCAAGAGGCCAACTGTTTAAAGTGTATTGCCTCAGATTCCTAGACTTTTGAAGTTACTATAACAACACACCAGCACCACCTAAAAATGTTTTCTCTCCTTTCTTTCTTATATATGCACAAGACTAAAGTGTTTTAGAAAATCTGATCTAATTGCAGAACATCTGAGCAAAGAATAATGTTGACCAAAGCTGGCACAAGTTGGCAATCTCACAGAGACAGAGCTGTATTGCACTGCTTGGTCACTTAATTTTCATTAAAGGGTTTCAGCCTTGCCTTCTATTTCCCAGGATCCTCAACAGCAATGGAGATTTCTACCTAGACACAGATGAATTCACTGATAGACAGTCTTTGGACAGTATAGAAGTAGGATCTTCATTCAGTAGCACAGGGAAAGCTTGGAGCTAAGAATGGACCAGAATAACAACTTCATATGGACAGGATTTGCATATTAACAAGAGTGTAAGTGGTTGCAGCAGTCTTGCCTTCAGACCAGCCAGCTTCAGCCTCAGAGGAATATGATGTTACTCTACAAACCTGATTACATGTGGGTTGTATCAATATGCCATAGGTGGCAACTTTTTGCTGTCTAGGGAAATCAAGATGCTATTGAATATTTAATCTGATTATCTGATGATGTTTTAAATAGAACTTCACTCTTCCAATATTCCAATAAATAGCCTGGCTGATCTACTGGAAATGGAAGAAGGAAAGACATGACAGGCTACCCACGTTAATAAATTGTTCATGGGAGCTGCAATGAATTGCCAAAATACAAATAGTATTTTCCCCTCTTCCTAGCCCTTTTCTAATATCCAGTCTCAGCTATACATTTGTTTAAGATCTGTAGCTTGGCTATAATGGCAAGCATATAACTCATAAAGATGGAAGAGTAGCAAAAATACTAGACACAATACTGACCTTTTCATGTGATAGTTAATTCTTATACCTGTGACACTCTTACTTTTTATCTTGTAATATCTTAACCCATTGACCATAAAGAACTTCACATAATGTATATGGATAAATCAACTGATGCTTTAAAGGGGGTTTTGCTACAATATTTTTTATAACAAAAAACCTCTAACTGCACGTAGTACAGTTTAGCACCAAGGCTAAACTGTTAAAAAACAGAGAAGGGAAGGAATAAGCTATAAAACAGGATATAGTACTAACACTCATTGTAAAGTTCTTGTGTTTATTTAAAGAAAAACATACTGCACTTGTCTCCTGCGCAGATACTGATCTACCCTCGGAACTGAAAAATACATTTTTAAGATATCTTATTTGATGTCTTGCCGGTTGTGTTATATATTCAGAGCAGGTAGTATGAAGCAAAGAACAAAGGCTGCATAATTTGAACTTTAACTCATACTTCACAGGTTGATGCCTCACTCAGCCTGCAAGA
>WAAD01016260.1:26451-39693 GCA_013389945.1 Fregata magnificens
GCAATTATTGCACTTGAGCTAACACCAGGAACAATATTATAAAAGGGGGTCAGTGACACACCATTTCATTGGAGAAAATGTCTGCAGTAAAAAAATAGACTAAAAATAATTAATTTTCTTAAAAGCACTATAATTTCACCTCCCTGACTGAAGAACTGTTCAAAAGCAAAAAGGAAACCACTGACATGACATTAGCTGCTTGAAATCTTACTCTGAAGTAATTCTGGAATACATTTATAACAAATGATTAAGCTTTTTTTTTTTTTTTTAAACTTAAATACCTCATTTTCCCCTATATGTTGTTAATGAAATGCTTTCTTAACAAAGACTTTAAGCAATGCTAGCTTCAAAACAAATAGTAAAGGTGATCTGTTCCTAAGCAATGTTAATTTCAAGTAATCCTATACAGTTTTGGTAGCTTCTGTTTTTAACAGTGGCTGCTTTCATTCTTTGAAACAATTGCTGTTCCTTTTGGAACAGGTAAATTGCTTCAGTGAGTGACAAGTTAGTCCTCTTGCTGTGAGACTGGAAGCTGTTCCTTCAATCAAAAGTAAGCTGGTTGGAAATACTGATTTTATGCCTCACTGAGTTTGGTCTTGCCTGAATACAAGAGGACATTATCTTACTGCCTGCCACAGCTAAGGGAAAAGGCCCTATGCGACTGACGTACAAAGTGCTTAGCCAGAACCGGTGCCTGCTGTTTAATGAGGGGAACAGGGAAAGGGACAGAAATCTCCTTTCAGCAACCCATGCATGCTGTGGAGGCAATGACTCCAAAAGACAGCACAAAGTTTGGTTCTTGGTATAAGTAAGCATCCCCCAGCTGCTCCCATGTGACATTCTTTTCTTCAAAGTTCTTGAATTGAAGCATGTACTGGAAACATTTATGGATTATGGAAATAATATAAGATGGAAAAAAAAACCCCAAACCCACCACCTTCTCACAACTCCCCAGCTTGCTCTTATTTTGTATTTTCACCTGTTAATCAAAGTGAGGATCAAAACACTCAATTAAGCCCTTTGAAAAATCAACTTGTAACCCAAGGCATTTGCTTATGCTTACCCAGGTCTGCCCCACTCTCCCCTAAAGCACTGCTTTATTTATCAGGACAGACTAATTAACTTCTAGCTTGCGCTGTGTTCAGCTTTGAGTGAAGCAAAGAAACTGGAGAACTGCTAGAGACACATTCCAGCTAATGGAAAAGCAGCTGGGGCAGTTCTCATACAAATTCATCCACTGTGGGAAAAGAAAAGTTTAAGCCAGTAAATGCAGTATCAGACAGTGTTTGACCTTTGAAACTGTGTGTCAGCCTTGGTGGGAAAACAAATATACCACTTGTCATTAATGGGCATCTCTTCTACAGGCGAACAACAGGCTATTGTATTACAGAAAAAAGCAACGTCCTCAACATCTTACACTAATCCTGTTTGGGGGTGGTGGTGGTGGGAAACACCAAAATAAAAGCCCCGAAAAGATCAATGATGTAATTGTTTTATTTTTAAAAAAAATAATTCACTGTATCAACTTTAGTTTTAGCTTCCAGATTCCAGGAGACTCTAAAAGCATGTGTCCTTGCAATATATAAACTTACTAATATATGCATATAATAATCTAAAAATTGTGAGGGTGTACCAAGAATAGCTGGGAACAGAGCAATGCAATGGAACAGCATGTGCAAGAATAGCACAGAAAAACCATCTAAAAAACAATATTGTCCTCCAATTTCTTCCCCTCCTACATTTTAGATCTAATAATTTGTAGCTAATGATCAACACCACAAATGATAATTGATTTGCAATATTGGTTTGGAAGCTCAAAGACTGTACATGAATAGCTTGAGACAAAATAGCATAAGAGTGAGAACGTTATTCCAACTGTAATACATCTACTGAAGCATGTTTAGACACTAAATTGATTCTTCTCTTTTTAGACGATACCTAATGCTATGCTAATGTCTGGATAACTAATCATGTTGTACTATTAAGCTAGCAGTTTTAATATTTTTTTAATCTACATCTTGATAAGAAAACTACTTAAAAAAAATCATATTAACCCATATGTCCCTGTTGTCTTATCATAGGAAATAAAGCAGTTCACTTCTGAAATTAAACATAAAATGTAAGCGTCTCGAATGATTAGTTGCCTGTATATATAACGGAATGCATGTCAATTTAGATTACCTGATAGGTTATATGTATGCATTGGAGTAACCATATTAAGGGGGAAAAAAAATAATCAGACAGTGGCAGCTCTGCAACTGATCTTATCTCACATTTCCTAACTGCAGACAGACCAGTCTGCTTAATCTAGAAGAATCCAAAGTGACAGCCTTTCTTAGATCCCTCTAAGTTAAGTAAACTAATGAAGATACCCTTGCAGAAGCACTGTTTCTGCAATAAAACACATGGGAAAAATGAACCTTATGTCCAGTTTTTACAACAGCTGGAAAGAGAATAACAGATAAAAGTCTGCCTCACTATACAGATGTGATCCACTCAGTGTTCTGTTTTGTGTAACTACAGTATCTGCAGCATTTTGTGTCAGGGGGTTCTTTGCTTGGCAATGTTCATGAAGAGACTTCATATCAAGGCACTGATGTACTCCATCTGTTTTGAGCATATTGCCAGTGTATATCAGCTTAAACGAAGTTTATACACCCCTCGCAAGGTTAGAAGAATTCTCATTTGGCATAAAAACATCAATTCTCATATGGTCCATTTTCAGAGATGCAAAGCAACTTGGAAAAAAGGTGAACAGATGACTTCAGAGTGCCAACGAGTTGCCTTCTGTACACAATTCTCTAGTAGCTGGTAGGTCAGTGGTTCTACACATCTGATCTGCTAGTGAAGATGATGTTAAGGTAGTTTTATTCTTTTTTTCCCAGAGATCTGTGATATCTGAACTACTGCCCTCTGTGAAGCTGAATTATAAAAGTCACCCATAAAAGAGGTTACTTGCCAAGTTTTCATATCTATAATATGTCTAATTTTTGTCCATTTACAAATCTAGCTAAATCACACTACACCACCATACAAATCAAAATCTAGCATAAAAATATATCAACAGGCAAAGGCTCTACTTTGAATTAAATGAAGTACCAGAATTTCTTACCTTTACCTTTTATACTTTATTGGTTGAATTTAAACTGAGACTTAAAGCAAAGCTTGCAGAAAGGAAATCCACATGAAATTGTATGCTTTCATTCATATTTACTAAAGAAACCACATAGAACTCTAAGGAGTGCTCAGCCTCTACAAAGGACAAAGACTACACCTTCAACAGGTACGGTAAAGGATTAATGTCCACATTTAACAGAGTTGTTTTTAAGGTTTGTTTTTAAGAATTTTTTTTATTATGGGAGTTTTAGGAACTGAAAAATGTGAACATTTTTTTCGCATATCACAAAATTTAAGGCCAATGTATGTATGTATGTTTGTTCACCAATTTAGAAAAATATTCGCTATGTCTTCAGAAAAATATATTGAAATAAAACATTCCTAATACAAATTTCTCTGTTGGGTTGGTGGATTGGGCATGTGTGGCAGAAAACAGTCCAAATCCTTTCCAGATGCCTGCAGAGGGTTTATTTTCTAAGATACAAGATTTTTAAGGAGGAAAATGCCCTGTCCGCCTCCAATATTTCTGGTTCATATCAGACTTACTCCAAATCCCTTTGATATATATCTAAAAGTAAACTGGAAAGTTGTATTATTTTGTTCAAGATGAAAATAACAACAGTCATTTAAGTGGAAAGAAAAAGGCAAATACAGCTAAGCATCTGCTTCACCCAGTCAAACAGAGCAGTGGTGTGTGTTCTATCTTCTCCCACCTGCCGCAGAGAGAGAAGGCAAACATTCATTTCTCAAATCACCAGTCCACGTGGATATAAAGGGCAATACTGTAGCCTGCACTTCTGATAGCATGACCATGCCCTGTTTTACAAATAAGCAACTTACTTCATTTCAAGCATCTACTACTTCTACTTTCTACTAGATATACTACTTCTACTTTCTAATAGATATACTACTTCTTTCTACTAGATTTCTACTAGATTTCTACTAGATCTTTCTTTCTACTACTACTACTACTTTCTTTACCGAAAGAGTGGTTAAGCATTGGAACAGGCTGCCCAGAGAGGTGGTGGAGTCGTCAACCCTGGAGGCGTTCAAAAAAGGTGTAGACGTGGCACTCCAGGGCCTGGTTTAGGAGGCATGGTGGTGTTAGTTGATGGTTGGACTTGATGATCTTAGAGGTCTTTTCCAACCTTAATGATTCTATGATTCTACTAATTAATTAATTAAAATCTCCAGTATAGATTTTCCATCAAGGAAAACCTTCATACACCTACTACACTGCTGCTAACAGAATTCCAACTTATACTTCAAGACCATACCACAAATAATAATTTATTTTTTAAAAAAAATCCGGTTATCTTCTCAGTTCATCGTCCTTTTATAAATGAGGTTTTATTAGATTTTTTTAAAACCAATTTTGAATTATTCCTTTTAAAATTGTCCAGGTTTGTATATTTATTAATGTGATTAAGATGATTAATAACCTACAATTCCTCTGATGGAAAGAATTAGCAGCAAGGCAGAGATTCAACAAGAGGCATTCTTAGCTTCCTTGTGAGACCTCAAATTGGAGTTTAAATACTACTTGAGCATTGAGCTGTCTGCACTGGGATAAATTCCATTGTAGGCAACAGACTTCAATCTTACAGTATTTTTTTCTCATATTTCTAGATTTACTTTTCCCCCCCATTCTCATACACCATTTTCTGTAGAACATCTTGCAAAAGACCTCAGTGGAGAGCCTCTGTTTATATCCATGTCTGAACTAAATTCTAATATTCTAATAGCTTGAACAATGTTTTCATAAAGCGTTTTGTGTCCATTGATACCCCATAAACAACACTGGGTCCTGTTATTAAGTTAGAATAAATCAGTATAAGCTTCTTGTCTACAGAACTATACTGGCTTGCATTTGCTGTAAATTTGGCCAACCCTTTCTTTGATGATATACAAAACTGAATCCAACTGCTGGAACTTGGAGCTGCATAAAATGCAGTGACCGTGCAGAGATTCAATGCTTCTCAAATTTATGATTGCTGTAGTTTAAACCCCTGAGTTTCATGTCTGAAGGGTTCCCAAAGAATTTGGTGAAAACTTGGCTAAAAAAAAAAAACCCCGTCAAGCTCCACATGACTTTCTGCCAAGAACTACACAGAACTTTGAGTTTAATACAAGGTCAACATAAAAATGTGATTCAGTGAATTTTTACCAACCAACTTATCCTCTATCCCAGTTAAAAGAGAGAGGAAGGGAGACCAAGGACACAGAAAGCATTCATGATAACCCCACACAGCAGGGGACTGCCTGGGGTACAGGGCCCTTGGCATCAGATAAGCATGACCCGCTATGCCCGGAAATCTGAAGAAGAAAAAGGGATGGTGGTGGCTCTTCCCTGGGGCTGATACCCCAGAGGAGTAACAGGGCAGGGTAGGCTGTGCTGTACCCACAGCAAAGGACTTGCATCAGAAAGAGCCATCCAATACATAGGAGATGTTCATCTTTTCAAGTTGATGACAAATGCTGTAACGAAGAGCTCAAACTTGAGTCCCTCAGAGTAAAAGCTCTGGCAAGCAAGGTGACCAGGCTTGTAACAGGATCAGTTCAAGCTGCTGCCATCTCTTGCCATTTGTATTCTCATCTGTGGGATTTTAACGCTTGTTGGTCTGATTAGCCCTGAGCCAGGAATCAGCATTAAAATTGACATGTGCAGAAAAACCAAGTGCAGAACTGGTAAACTAGTGAAGCAGTGTTTGTATCCTGGCTTTCAGTGCGCACAGACATAACAGCACTCTGGCTGTTTCACATATTTCACCCACCTTGTTTAGACCACTAACATTTGTCAGATCAGCAGTAGTACCTTCAAAGCCAGCTTCTGCTCTGAAATAATATTGAGTAGGATTCATGCCTGAGTTAGAAACTTATGGTCTTTTGCAGTTTCATAATTTCTTTAGCAAGGTCAGAGTAAATCAAGGAGAAATTGGAGTCACATTTTAAGATTAGAATAAATACGCCAATTACTATTCCCCTGGTTTGATTCCCTGTCCCCCACTTTGATGTAGACAGCCAGTTGTAAAGAAAGGTTTCTGCTTTGAGCAAGTTGGACTTAAAGCCTTGAAGAAGTATGTTTCTCTGAGCTGGGCAGTTAGCACATGGAGTTGTGGGCTAGCAGCACACTTTTATTCAGGCGCTATGTGTCTCAGATCAGCAAAATACAGAGGGAGGATGAAACTAGGATATACGGCAAAGAGGACAAACAGAAAAACAAGTGAAAAACTGTAAAGGAAAGAACTCTTTGGAAAGAAATTTACAGAAATTGAAATAATATGCACTTGAATGGAAAGGAAAAAATAAACATTTGGGATTATAGAAGTGCTTCAAGATCCTCAGTTAATATAACATGTCATAGGACTTACAGAAGTGTGTTATGCAACTGTCCCTGTTTGCTCCATCTTCCACTCCTTCCCAGTTCCTATTTCTACTCATGTAACCTCCACTTGGCCACTAAAAATGTTTTACTGGGCAATTTTTTTCTCATACTTATTTGCTGGGTTAAATACCATAATATTTCTACATATTACATACTGTATAGAAAGTGCATATGTATGCATACCAGATTAGGTAAAAACAATGTATTAAAACCCTACCATTTTCCATTACAGAAATAATTCTTCAGCTCATTCCTAAGTATGTCACTGATGAAGCCAGATACATAGATGCACTTCATTTCTTCACTCAGCTCAACGATTTGTGTGAACAATTTCACTATTTTTTTTTTTAACTTTGGAAAGAGGCATGGAATCAATGTATGTTTTTCATGAATAGTGGCTATTCAGAAAACACAAACTGAGAAATGTTGACACATCTGCCATTAACTTGTAGAAAAAAAGGACTATCTGTTCCTTCTAACTCTTATCACTCTTTATTCTCAGACTTTTTCGACAGCTGATAATGGTAACTAATGAACACACTCTGCTATGAAGTTCTCAAGGAGTTGTGTTATTCTTGTTACTCAGCTACGTTTTCTTCAAGATCATTCACAGTGTTTTTCTGAATCACATTTAATAATGGTTGATTAGCAAAGTTGATTCCTGCCAGATCAGTTTCTAAAAAGGTCTAGCAAGGCATCACAGACAAGAAGAAACCTCCTAGAGAAGGCTCCTTTTAAAATCAAACCATAAAATCCTACCCCCCCCATACTTAAATGAAATTATATTTCACCTTATAAAAAAGTGTGACTTTGCAGATCAATTACTTGCAATGGTTCCATTCCCGAAGACTGTGCCATTATGTGTACTGCTACTACCAAACCATTGATAAAATCCTTGTCCCTTATAATGGAACTAAAAAGTCTTCTGCCTAAATGTGATCCTTTTATATGTTGTTCTCAAGTAAGACCGCAAATCAAGTTGTCTTAGGAATCAGTTTGGCTTCAATCAAACTTAAAACTTCAAGGACTGTATTTAGCAGTACTATGATTTAAAAGCTCATGAAGAAAGAGCATCAAAATCACCTCTGGCATTTGCAATTCTCCTGACATTATAGCTTGCAGACATGTACGGGCCTAAAATCTGTAGCATCATTTATTAAACTTTAGAAATGAAAATCTAAGCTTTCTTGTGAGAAAAATCTGATTCAATAAATTTTCTTCTGGTATGAATGACAGTTTGAAAATAAATGTTATTCAAAGGATGTAAGACCACTGGAGCAAAACCAGTTCATTTCACTGGTTTTTTTCAGGCTCAGAAGAATGGATAGATTATTTTTTCAGCAGAACGTGGGCTGCTTCTTCACAAAGAAGAATCACAGCGGGAAGGAAGCACTCAGTGAGTTTTCCACTCAAGACAACAACTGTGTCTAAGTAATTATATGTCATTCCTATCTGTCAAATACTCCTTTAAGTAATGCAAAGCCTCAACTAAACAGTGCAAAAAAAAGTCCTGGCCACTCTAACGCATAAGCAATCTTGTTCTTCCTTATCAACAACTCAATGGCACAGAAAATGTCTTGCCAATAAGGAACAACCCACTCCTGAAATCCAAAAAAAACCAAATGAAGCGGAAGGCAACACACAACCACAGCATTAGCTTTTTGGGTCTTTCATTCCACAACAAATCCCTTTTCAACAGAAAGCTCTTTACCTCAGTGTGAAAAAGACAAGGAAAACAGCTTCCTTAAAATCTATCTATCCCCTTTGTTATCTACTTGTTATTCCTTTGCTTTTTATGTTCTATTTGAAATTTTGTCCTACTTAAAGGAAGAAACCATTTCTAGCAACAACGTGTCTTCTTACAACTCTGCAGAGACGTAAAGCCATCCTGTCTTGTCATAGTAACGACAAAGCATAACAGTTTGATGCTAATGGCAAGGGACAAATTCGGTCTGCAGAAATATAACTCACTGCACTATTTTCAAAGAAACTTGGTGTATTGGGTTTATTTGGGAGTGGGGGGCTGCAGGGGTGGCTTCTGTGAGAAGACACGAGGAGTTGCCCCCATGTTGGACAGAGCCAGTTCCAGCTGGCTCCAAAATGGACAGTTGGCCGAAGCTGAGTCCATCAGCGATGTTGGTAGCACCTCTGTGATAACATATTTAAGAAAGGGTAAAAAATGCTGCACAGGAGTTATAAGAGCGAGGAATGTGTAATGTGAAAGAAACAGCCCTGCAGACACCAAGGTCAGTGAAGAAAGAGAGGGTAGCGGTGCTCCAGGTGCCAGAGCAGCATTTCCCCTGCAGCCCATGGAGGACCATGGTGGAGCAGATATCCACCCTGCAGCCCATGGAGGACCCCATGCCGGAGCAGGTGGATATGCCCCCAGGGAAGATGCAGCCTGTGGAGAGCCCACACAGGAGCAGGCTCTTGGCAGGAACTGCAAGTGGTGAAGAGGAGCCCATGCAGGGAGCAGGCTTTCTGGCAGGAACTTCAGCCTGTGGGGGACCCATGCTGGAGCAGTCTGTTCCTGAAGGACTGTACACAGTGAAAAAGGACCCATGCTGGAGCAGTTCTTGAAGAACTGCAGCCCGTCGGAAGGATCTGTGTTGGAGGAGGGGAAAAGTGTGAGAAAGGAGAAGCAGAGACAAAGTGTTATGAATGGACCACAACCCCCATTCCCCATCCCATGCGGACTACCGGGGTAGGGGAAGGAGGAGTCAGAAGAGTCAGGAACAAAGGAGTGAAGTAGAGCCTGGGAAGAAGAGGGGCGGGTGAGAGGTGGTTTTAGTTTTGTTTCTCACTATCCTACTCTATTTTTAATTGTTAATAAATTAAGTTAATCTTCCCAAGTCAAGTCTGTTTTGCCCGTGACAGTAATTGGTGAGTGATCTCCCTGTCCTTATCTCAACCCAGAATCTTTTTAATTTTCTCCTCCTGCCTTCTGAGGATGCAGAGTGAGAGAGCAGCTTGGTGGGCATCTGGCAGCCAGCCAAGGTTAACCCACCACAGTTAGATGTGTATCTCGGCAAAAACAAGACCTAGAAATGCAGAGTACTAACTTGAGAAGCTGGACTTCAAGCATCTTCTTTAGATTCATAGGAGAAACATAAAATGTGCAATCCCCTCCACTCAGAGGTGTTCTGGCACCTATAGCATAGATACAGCACACAGTCTATGATATTCATCTTGGATTAGCAAGAGGCAATAGCTACACTGTGACTGTACTTAAAATACTGACACACGTGCATTTTAGTCGCAAAGAGCTGAATAAACACAAATTGAGCCCGACTTCCTAAGGAAAAAAAGTTTTGACTACTCAATAAGATGTGCGTATCACTAAATACACTTCTTTGTTTCTAGTAAACAGCTAACTGCATTTTCTGGGAAAGAGAATGTGAATAAAACAATGACTTTTTTTTTTAAAGTGATTGAAGCTGTCTTCTTATTTTGCAAACACAAAGCATGAGGAGAAGTCATAGCATTTGCACTTTTCCCTCACTGGCATAGCCAGAAGTCCTGTAATAACCTGTCTTGCAGGAGGAGACTACAAAAAGTATATTTATTTTTGTCAACGGGAAGATTAATACACAGTTTGATGGTAACAAGCAGATATGTAGCCAGATAAGATTTCTGACATTTTGGGCTTTCTAATGACAGAAAAGAAAAACCCTGCAGCATATCTTGAATGCAGCCAAGATGCCCACATTTTAATTCCTGCAGTCTTCTTTCTTTAAATCATACCCTGTAAAATTTGTTTGCTGAATAGCAGCTAAAACTATATGTGTCCCTGGTTTTCATCAGCATAACAAAGCCATTGGACTTCAAGCTCTTCAGGGAGAGCACACACCTCTATGTGGTCTGTATACCTTGACACATACTACATAAATGAATAATAATCTTCTGCATTTAATAAGAGGTAGTAGTAGATTAAAATCCCTACATTTCAGAAAAGCCCTTTTCCTGAAGAAATTCCTGTCAACAGTCAGTATGGTACTAAGGAAAAACAAGCCTTTGGAGGTTAAAATTGTTATCTCAGGAAAATTATAGAAAGAAGAGTGACATCAGTGAGAGTAGTGCAGATTTTCAAAAGAGAAAAAGAGCAGAACCTAGCACAGTTTTTATAAAAATACACACACACACATAGTTTCTACCCCCTCATAAAATTGCATAATTTCATTCTATTCAGCAACAGTGATCACAAATCTTAGCATCCTTCCTACCACATTAGTAGTAGGAAAGCAGCTCTGAGGAGGTAGTGACAGATGTGTCATTAAAAACGTGAACTTGAGTGCTGGCCCCAAGCTGTCACTGGGTTGTGGCACTGAGGTCTCCTCTATTTGGTTATGCAGCTGCATTCAGATCACTGGGAGTGCATCTGCAGCAAAGCAGGTGGGGAAATCAGTCACATCACTGTTAGCAGCAGTTTTTCCAGGTTGCATATTTACAGCAAAACTCTCCCTCTGCACTGACAAAACAAAACAAAACAAAACCAAAAAGAAGAAAACAACAACAACAACAAACTAAAAACCAAAAAAACCTCCCACACCCCCCACAAAACCAACACTCACACACACCACCACCAGGAAATCTAAAGCACTGAATCCAGTCTGGAACCTTTGTTTTATAAGTCTCTAAGAGATCATTCATGCCATGATCCTACTGCACTGAGATTAGAGTTGGGGCCCCAGGTTTCCTAATTCCTCCAAGTATTTTGCATTAACATCCTTTTCACAAACAGAAACATTAAAAAAAAGAAAAATTGAACAACAATTGGCAGTAATTACGAAAGAATCAGAAAAAGTCCTATGAATGCATTACCAGTTGAATTTTCAAATTAAAATGATGGTACCAAATCAAACAAAAATAAAATTATGATGTCAGAAATCTCACAGGATTTTTTTGGGGGGTGAGGGTGGGGAGTGTGTTTGGTTTTGACAAGTCCCTCTTTATTCCTTAGGAACTTAAGCTTACAGTCTGCTGAAACAGTTACATGGATTACAGTTACTGTAACAACAGGTACTGACCTAGGAAATGACTGAAGAAACTGTATCATACATTAAGGTGCAAATTTTAATGAAAGCTTACCACATTTCATTATTAATGACAGGCTATAAAATTCTATGTCAAGCCCCTCAAAATTTTGCTTGATAGTAAACATATGCTTTAGCCATCACTACCTCCTGAATTTCAGGTAGTGATTTTTATTCTTATATTCTTTGATTAGTCAAGACTCAGGCATACCTGATTTCCTTTAGATAAACCACAAGACCTTCTACCACCAGTAGATAGTTCCCTGGGCACATGGTCTGGAATTAAACATTTGTTTGATTGTTTTGATTTATTTACTCTTGCCTCAGCTAGGTTTCAGTAATTGAGCTGCTTGTACTCCTACCATGGGGAGATTAACATAATGACTCACTTTGTTCAATCTCTTTAGTGCATCCAAAAGTCAACACTATGAAGTTAGGGCTGGGGCGGGTGGGGAAAGAGTCAACCATTTTACCAATAGCATGCAACTAAAGACTCTATATAAACTTGTTGAACAGCCTGAAAGTTATTTTATGCTTGTTCAGTCAGTCTCAGTCTCCTGAAAACAATACCATAGTTCCAGTCTTGCTGTTCGGTCTTTGCACACACTCCTACTGAAATACAAATAAGAAAAACATACATCAACTAACCATTTTCACTGTATATCCATATTTTTCCAGAAAATACATGGATATATCTGAAATTAATTCTTCTTCCCCTCCCCCCAACAATTAAATTCTTCAGATAATGATTTACTTGATTACAGATTGGAGTTTGGATATGGGTTCAGGTACTTCACAGCTCTTATCAAATTTACAATATGTGACGAGATGTCACAAGAAATAGGCTTCTCTGAATTTCCACACCACTTTTCTTTTTATTCTAAGTATGTATAAAAGTACTATGAGAACTGTCTCTCTTTTTTGTGTCAATATGAACCTGGGGGTGGGGGAAGACTAGTGTGGAAAGCAAGGAGGAATAGAGAAAAGAAAGAGCCAAAACTCCTAATATAAGCACCTCCATACAGCTGGGTGTATCCAGAATACATATCCGGAGCTGTAACTGTTCTTACTGTATTTTCTAAGCTTTCTAAGCCTTTGAAAGTAGGAGCAAAATCTCAGCATTAAGAATGCTTTATTTCAGCTTTGTGCCAGAAGCTAGTTAAAATTAATAGCACTTTTTGCTCATGGCAAAATTTTTTATTTATTTTATTATTTTATGAGTAAATTTGCTCTTAATAATTTTCTCTGCAGGGGAAAGGAAGACATTTGTTTCCACAAGGAGCATTTTTCCTTCCTGGGGGTCCCAACAGCTAAATAAAAAATAAATAAAAAACAAAAACAAAAAAAACCCAAAAAAGCCTTAAAAGAAGAATATAAAAAGTTTTAAAAGAAGGATATACACATTTCTCTCACTGCAAAATACTGTCTTTTTTTCCAAGTACTGACAGCCAATCAGTTCTTTCAATTCCCTAGCATTTCAAGAACAGCATGAGATTTGCAAAGGCAAGAGAAAACAATATGGAGTGAAAAGTACTGATTAACTTGTGGTGGCTCATTGAGTCAGAATGCGGTTCCCTACTGTGCTGTCTCTAAAAATCGTAAATCATCTTTCCCTCCTAGAAGCACCCAGAATAATTTGATCTCTCAAGGTAACAAAGTTAATTCCTTTAATCCAAAGTAGAAAGATTACAAAGTTTGTTATGGGTG
>WAAD01016261.1:0-17150 GCA_013389945.1 Fregata magnificens
TTTTCTGACCTTAATGGTTCTATGATTCTATGATTTTTAATGCTTTTGATAGGCCTGACAAAATGACAGATATCAGAAAAGAATTCCCTTTAATTATGAAGAATCCTTCTAATTATTTAAATAATAAGAAAATAGAAATGCTGTTTCAGTACATATATGCTACGTCAGGCTAGTATATCCTCGCCAATTCCAAAAGTAACACACACCTAATAAGAAAAACATTTGTCAATAGCAAGACAAATAAGGCAGAAGTAGAAAATGATTGCATGAAACAATGCTTTTCCTCAATATATAAGTTAATGCAAAATGTATATGGGGAGATTATGGAGTCCTGTAAGCGGGAATGAAAAATACAAAGAATTTATATATTAATAACTACTTCTATCTGGAAAGAAATAAAAATGTCTAATGTCCACATTTTCTTCTTTAAGACCTAAACATATTATCTTAATTTCCAGTAGCTATGCATTTCCTTCACAATGTTGCAGCTGACAATTGGTGTTTGCCAGCCTTCACCAAGAGCAAGGCTGGATTGCTGCATCAGGACACACAGGAGGAACTTTCACTGAACCACTGCATGCTCATGAACATTTCTATTCTAGATCAGTAAAGTAAAAAGAAAAATTAACATCTAGATGCTGCAAACTTTTTCTAGATATGGGATGAAAAATCCTCCACCTCACCACTTTTCACCCTCTTCCACATTAAAAGTATTTTTAAAACTCAGCTAGAGGTGATCAGTGTTGACAAAATTTATAACAATAATGCTCACACTTCTCCCCACACATTCTGATGTTCACCTAAATAAGCAGAGACTGTGAGAAAAAACATGGAGATTTTTGCTGTTGCTGCTACTTAGGATTAGCACTTCTTAGGAAGTGATCTTCTCCTAAGGCATTTAGTTACCAATACCACTTTGAGTGCTTAATTTTTCTTTTAATCATATTAAAATCCTTAGTAAAATAATGCCTGAAACTTTTAACTTTTAAAACTAAGTGCATTCTTCGGACACTTCCTTTTTAAATCCTGAGAACACAGTTCCATAAGAAGGTTGAAAGACCTAACTGATCACACTTAGGAGGATACTAACTCAACTGTGTGATCACACAGATTTCCAAGAGTCTTAGGAAAAAAGCACCCAAATGTTTTTCCACAGAACCAATGAAAACAACATCTGGTTTAATTTTTTTTCCCTTCTGAAAGTAAAAAGTTTAATCTCAGTTATAACTGTTCACCATTTTTCACAGAAAGAGCAATCATATGGTTTATTTATTTGACACATTAGAACATTTAGAACACCTTCAAAAATTACCTTCCAAAAAGCGTTGCCCATGAGAGACCTGCCATCTTAGAAAAATCACACTGAAGCCTTCAGCATTAGCCTTTTTGAGGCACAGTTCTAGATCTAACTTTTTCCCTCTACACTGTTCTAACACTTGGCTCAGGTGAAAACCACTTACCTCTGCATATTTTGCCACTGAACTGGCTTCAACTGCATAGACTTTTCTAGCTCCAGCCTGCACTGCAAAAAATGAAAGGATTCCTGATCCGCAGCCAACATCTAGGACCACCTTGAAAACAAAAGGCAGACCAAAAGAAACAAAATAATCAAAAAGTCACTTCCTGACACCTCTTTTAAGTAACTAAATTTTCATAGCTGTACCCTGCATTTAGTAAGCCTGACATTGTGCAAAAATATTACTAATTTCACTTGAAAAAGTGAAAAGGCTTGTTAAAGAAGAGTTTTAATGCCCTCAGTCTTTATCTTAGCAGCAAAAGCATATTTTTAAAAGACTGTGGATTATTTTAATGTGTAAATACATGGTTATGGTTTGGAGGAAATAGATCTTTGTAACGAAGTTTCTTTTGGAGAAAAATTTGAAAAACAAGAGTAGTCCGAATACACTGGGGAGGAAGGGAAGAAATGACAGCAAAAATTCTTTGAAGGACTACAGAAACGTGTCTTTCTGAATGCAAAAATCACTCTGTGATGTGGAAGCATCTTGGTTAAAACCAAACTATGTAGCTTTGTTCAAATACTGGTTCTGCTTGCTGACGTTAGTATTAGACCTTTAATTGCACTGCTTGATGTGGCAGGCCCTCAGTTAAACATAAATCCCAAAGCGTCATTTTCTCCATCAGTCAGGTGGCTCACTTGTTGCAAGCCAAAATGTTGACCGAAATGTTCCAAAGGGTCAAAATTTTTGTTTCAATGTATAGTGTAATGCAAAGCCAGCGACCAGCAAAGTTGCAATGGTCCAGACAAGCCTCTAGTTCCTAGCTTCGTTCTGTTGTACAGGTCACTCAACACTGCTAAAGAGGCATAAGTGCACGGAAAGAGAGGCTAACTGCCAGCGAAATGATTAAGATGATGTGACCAATGCCATCTTTGATGCAAAGCTCACTTTTATACTGCCCAACAGAATTAGGCTAATACCTATACCTTGCTTCCCCAAAATTTTAGTATCAGCTTTGAGAAAAATTTCACAGAACAGCTCACCATTCGGGTTCCTATTATGGGTTTGTGCTTGACTGAAAACAAGGAGCCATAGTTTTCCTGTCCCTGTGGCTGAAATTCTCATTAAATTTTAATCCAAGATATGAAATTCACAAGCTCATTAGGTGATTTAAGCCACCTGGAACTGGAACCTCGTAAGATTTCAAAGCACATCAACCAGGAAACCAACCTACAGCCCTGATCCAATCTCAAGAGTCAAGAGCAGAGAAGCTTAAATGTAATACAGATTCAGAGTAATACTGCAGCTTAGTATCCCACCAGCTACCCCTGTTCTTTATTGCCTCTCTGCCCCAACTTCCCATATGATGCACATTGCTTACCAGCCTTTAAAAACACAAAGAGAAAATTTTGTGTATTCAAACAGAATAGTTTTGTCAGAAAAATAATCTCTTAGAATGAAGGGCACATTCCACTTCCTAAAAGTTACTCTACATGACATTTAGGTTATGTATTCAAGAATACAGTCTAACACACATGGCCTGAATCTGTTGCAGATAATATGAATCTGTGTTACAGAAGTACTTCACTGCAAAATAAATTAACATTGCTTCTGATATTGCACATAGTCTCAAGTTTGGCATAGAAGCCAGAACGTTGCCTTTAATCATCTTCTTTCCTAGTGAAAGATTTTATTAAGCTCATTTTTTATATCCCAGATGACAGGCTGTTATAGATCCAGTTTTGTTTCTATGCTTTGGCAGGTGTTAGAATATGCTCCTATGCCCAAAAGAACCAGCTCTTCAGTACAGCAAGTGACAGTAAGTATCGGTTACTCAAGTAGGGAGGGAGGCAACAACAAGCCAAGGCCAATTTCATTGAACCACAGGTCTGACAGAAGGCTTGGTAGGCTATTTCTCAATACCAAATGGGAACCATAAATACAATAATGCTTTCCCTCTGTGTATGTGGAAAGTATAAAGAAGAGTCAACTGCTCAAGTTCAACATAAAAAAACCAATGGACAACTATGGCTTTTTGCACCAGACCTAATTCTGATGCCATTTCTTACACTATACCTATGTCTACATCAGCAGGTGGTACAGCTGTATTGGAACATTCTTCTTTCTAGATGATTTACTAAGACTAACTCTAGTCTGATTTTCTTCTAGCTTAGCCCAGTTCAGTTTCGTCCAAAATTGATCCAGCTTGCTTACTTTGAGGCCACTCCACAATGTGAACTGAAGCACGCTGAGTGGCCATGATAGAAATTCACTTCAGAAGCTCACTCCTGACCCACATTAAGACTCTGATGAAGACACAAATGAGCACAGCAGCTTCACAAACTGAAGCAGCTGACACAGAGGTAGTATTTGTCCAGTAATTAGTGAAGCAAGGGGAAAAGGCGCTCAGAAATCATATGTGACACCGTGTGGAAATTGCTGGAGGCTGCACAACAAGGCATAGGCATGCCTTGTAAGACTAGCTAGATCAACAGCCCTTGGCACACCAGAAACCTTGATCCAGGACAGAACTTCTAAGGGAGGATGTTGCTGTGTGGCTGTTGGGCTGCACAGAATGGCTGATGGCTCTCCCTGAGGCTGGGATCAATGGGGACCTGGGGGGGAGGTGGGCTCTGGCTGCACAGAACCACCAGGCATGAAGCATTGGGTAGAGAGGAGCAGACTGTGAACCATCGGGGAGGCTGAACAGGAGATAGTCAGGACCTTCACAGACACTTTTTAGAGGCAAAAGCCTGAGCATCAACACCTGGCTGTGCAGCTGGTATCACAGACAGAAATTCAGCTTTTATGAGCGCAGTACCTTCTTGAGGAATGAAGACTGCTAGGGAGAGACAGGACCATCTAAAAAAGCAGGGCGAGAGTATCTTTGCCATCAGTTTTCCAATCTAACAAGGAGGGCTGAAAAACAAGGTACATGTTGTTGGAGGTCATCATAGCGTGAAGAGAAGTGAAGGCGTGAAGGGAAGTGTTCAGGAGACAGCACAATGGGGGGGTCCCCATGCACCCCTTGTAAAAGCAGCACAACAGGGGAGCCATCTGAGATGCATGTACACAAGCACACATAGCATGGGAAACACACATGAGGAATCTGAAGTCCATGCACAGATGCAGAACTTTCATCTCCCAGGGATTACAGAGACATGGTGGGATAGCTTGCACAGCTAATGATACAATGGATGGCTACAGGCTGTCAGAAGGGATAGGCTGGGAAGGTCAGGTTGTACTCTATGCAAAGAATGACTCAAGTGCATGGAGCTTTGGGAACAGGCAATGAGCTAGCTGAGAGCTTATGGGCAGGGATGAGAAGACACAGGGTAAGGATACAGATATTATTGAGGTAGGCATCTGTTATGGACCACTTGATCAAGAACAGGAGGGAAACGATGCCTTCTGGAGGAAGCCTCATGATCATAGGCCCTATTACTTATCAGGAAATTCAACCACCCCAATTCCTGCTGGAAGGGTGGTAGGGTGGGGCATAACCAATCCAGGGGATTTCTGGAGTCTTGATAATTTCCTGATAGTAGCAATCAACAAGCTGAGCAGGGGAGCTGTTCTACTGAATCTGCTGCTAACAAACATCCCCAGCCTCTAGTGAGGGGATAACTGCTAGAAAGCAGCTTTGTAAAAAAAGAGACCTAAGGGTCCTCCTGCTGCACAACAAGCTGAATACAAGTCAGCCCTTGCAGCCAAGAAGGCCAACTGAATACTGGGTTGTATTAGCAAGAGTGCAACCAGCAGAGGTCAGGAAAAGGCCATTTTTAAGATGACATTTGGGGAACTCTGTCCAGTTTTGATGTCCACAGCACAAGACAGACACTGACATATCGCAGCAAGTCCCATGGAGGTCCACCAAGATAATTAGGGGGCTGGAGGACATGACATATGAAGAGAGGCTTGAGAGAAATCGGTTTGTCTAGTTTTAATAATAGGAGGCAGGCTAATGGGAGAGCTTACTGCTGTCTTCATCTGCCTAATGGGAGTTCAGAGAAAAATGAGACAGACTCTTCTTGAAGGAGACACACAGTGATAGGACAAGAGGCAATGGACACAAGTCGTTACACAAGAAATTCCAACAGATATAGTAAAACTTTTTCACCATGAGGGTTGTCAGACACTGGAACAGGTTGCCTACAGAGTCTGTAGCATCTCCATCCTTGGACCCATTCAAAATGTAACTGGACAGACCTTAAGCAACCTGGTCTAGTTGGCCCTGCTTTCAGTAGAGCTTTGGACTAGAGATGCCCAGAGGTTCTTTCTGACCTAAATTACTTTAATCCAGTGAACTTGCAATAGCACGCGTTGCTCCACAACGGGCATTGCTGTTATTGCTGGCATCTCCTACAGAAAGCTTTGCTCCCTCCAGATAGGAAGAGCATCCTAACAGAGCTGTAAGAGCAGTCACTAAGACAAAGTGCTGTGAAATAACAATACATGGTATTAGTATCCTTCTTTCTGAAAAGTAGAATTTTAAAATAAATAATAGACGGATAGTTGGGTGATGATGATGTCATGCATATTGAGAGGAAAGGTGGTAGATTGCATGTGCTTCAGTATTTATTTTGAAATGTGAATGCAGCTACTTCAGCAATTATCAGAAATCAGAGTCAGATATAACGTATACCCTACCCTCCTGACCACAGTTTAGTACTGCTCCTGCTTTCACAGGATTAATACACAGATTAATAGCTTTCCTAGTGTGAACTTAACAGGAACTACTCACATGTGCAAATAGGCTTGTATGCTTGAGTACTTGCACAATTAGAGTCCTGAAAAGCACTTTTGAATAAAAGGGGTGGGGGGCAGAGGTCAAACAAGGAAGAGCAACAAAATTGTGAACACATAAAACTAAAAGCAAAAATGTCATATCTACAGTTACATTTATCATTCAAAATTACCACATATCAGCAAGATTATATACAGAATTTTTTTTTTTTTTAGCATGTGCCTTTGACTGCACAATGTCAATGTTTAATTTGTGTGATCCTTCATCCAGTATCATTGGAGATATTCTAATTCTAGTTGCTTCGCTTTTAAGTAAACTATTCATAAATAGACTACAAATGAAAAAATTCAAAAGGCTCAGAACCTAAGACTTATTTTCAAAAGAAGTAGAAATGTGTCAGCCTTTACTCAGTTTGAAACAGCACTAAACACTGCTACTGTAAAATTTAGTTATGATCCCTTTTTCTAGTATAACCAATTAAAACACTTTGAACTCCCCCTTTTGGGTCTATAACAATTAAAAATTTAAGACAAAGTTATACTAAAAAAATTAGTGAAAGCTCTAAGGAGACTCCTTCTAAGAGTAAATATGAAGGAGTATGTGCCAGTAAGAATTACCATATTAATGTCACGAATCCAGTCTCAGATTCATTAGATTCTGAATGAGTTCTCCTTATTCTTTTAAGCTTCAGTAGACATAAATGGTCAATTCAACTCCCAGTTTGTCCTAAAGTAGCTTAGCTCTGACAGACAGTGATTGAATTTACCACCAAGAACCCTCTCAAAGGGTCCAGCATTAATTTTGTCCAGCACAACTCAGATAACCTATTCCACTTTCTCATACAGATATTTTTTCAAAAAAACCCCCAAAGCCTAGAATAAGAAAAAAAAAATACTTTATCATCAGCTATCCCTTCACTATAGGCAAAAGCATTTGTATAATAAATCACTTCAGAATTAGGGAAGGAGGCAGCAAAGGTAAAGAAATATACTGGGGGGATGCAGACTAGGCAGGAAACAATAAGACAAGTAGCAATTGAATGAAACTTTTTCCAGTAATGGAGGCATTAAAATAATTATGTCCTTTTTGCCTTCTTTATCTCCTCACTGACATCATTAAATGTTTCTGCCTGCCTTATAGTTTCTGGATGTACAATAAATACAGTTGCCATATTTCCAACAGATCAAGTCTCAGCACAATGGGTTTCTCAGGTTCTCATGGGAAAGCATTTTGCCACAATGTAGGTAGTTCAATTTTTTCAGCTACATTTATTCTGAAAATTGCCATTTCTCAACAGAATCAGGAAAAAGAGTGATCATTTTCTAGGTGGGTGGCCAACAACACCCAGCCTGTAATAGTCTTACTATTAGGTATGCCGAAGAGAAGCCAAGGCACCTCCAACAGTTGCGAAAATAAATAAACCAAGAGCAAAAGCAAGCAAGCTGTACTACTGCAGAGCAGCAAGATTTCCAACAGAGGCAAAGAGTATGCAAAATCTGAATTCCTTACTGCAGGCACAAAAATGGAATGGATGTTACCTACAGAGATAAATCTGCCTTTTGCATTACAACATGGGAGCATCCTATTTGGCAAGAAGCCAATGGCAAATAAAATCCTCTGTCTGCTGTTTCTTTTACCATATATTCAAGTTATATAATTCCAGTACAAAATTTAATCCATTAATGATACATTAGCTCCACTTACCCAGCTGGTATCATCCAATACCACATGCTTTGAGGTTTGATTCTGATGCCTATAGCAAACTGGAGCAGCCCTGTGCACACCACTAGTTTACTAACCTTATTGAATTAAATAGGAGAGGAGGATTGTCTCAGGCCTGAAAGGTATTACAGAGACTGAAACCTATTTGTTTCATTTCTATAAAGGTTTGTTTCATTTCTATGAAAGTAAATAGTTAAGCATAGTTTTTAAAGAAGCACAGTTTACCTAAGTTGCATGGCAAAGAAAAATCATCAGCTGCACTTGAATTTATTACTAAACTTAATTAATAGTTAAAACATAATGATCTTGAAACAATTCAGATAAATTCCACACTTACAACTCTCCTCATTTTGCCCATAAATATGCTACACATTTAAAGGGAAATGTTTTGTTCAGTATTTGCCTATATGTTATTAAAGACTCTTTTCTGTGATGTAGTAAAGCCATTTGTGCTGGTGTGAGTTGAAGTCAGAGGCTCCTTTTAAAAGAAAGTGCATACAGAAAGATGAGAGAAAGGAAGGGAAAAGGAGAGAAGACAAAAAAATGACAAGGTAAAAAAAATAGTAATTGCAGCTTCATTTTCTCCATCGTTTTTGTTTGCCGTCTGCTGCCCAAACATCATAAACAGAGCTCACATGGTCTCAGCTGACATTCTGAACATGAATAGAATGAATTCCTAGAAAACACTCCTGCTAGGGTGCTAGACTGCTGCTTACAAACTGCCCATTTGCATACAGAAGGTCCCGTGTAGTCTAGTATATTTTGCTATTTTTTATTATTTTATGAAGAGAGGTGAGCAGTGTCATAGCAAGATATGCAGATGACACAACGTCCAGTGATTGAAGAGCAGAGAGAGCTAGCGAAGGTGGGCCACTGGACAATGCACAGATAAATTAAACTCAGTGCTGATTAATGTAACTTTGTGGAAAATACGAACTGTTCATGTACCGTTCAAGTTCTAAATGAATCATCATCAACAATAAGAAAGAGCCTAAGCACCATTATGAATTGTTTCACGAAGATCAATGCTCAATGGACAGATGCAGTCCCAGGAAAAAAAGTCAAGATTTATGAGAAGTACAGTAAAGAACAACTAGAAAGTTAGAATTCTGCAATATGAATCAATTGTATGGCATTGTCTACACTACTATGCATAACTCCTGTTAATCCTTCTCAAAACAGGTGCTGCAGAATTAACGGTGACCCTGAGAAAGAGGGCAGAATGCTAACAGGGCATGTGCCATTTCTTCATACAGAAAAAGACAGAGAGGTCTGAGAACACTGACCTCAGAAGCAAGACTACCTAAGAAGAGACAATAAAAAACTGACACAATAGAGGAATGATATAAAGAAAATTAGAACTTCAATCCTCCTTTGCCTCACAACATAAGAGCAAAATGACAGAATTAGAAAGCTGATAAACTAAAAAATCGTACTAAAGGAGATACTTTTCTGCATAACGTGATTATATTGTGGAATATGTTGCTGTATTAAGGGTGGAATCAAAGAAGAGTGTGCATGGGGACTGGTCCTGGAGAAGATCAGAAAGTCTTTAGCTAGTGTGACTAACTGCAATAAGAAAAAAAAAGTAAAAAAACATTGTGGAATATACTAGGCCTATGCTTTTCATTTCAAGGAGCCTAAAAAAATGAAATTGGAAAATGACTTAATCTGTGGCTGGGAGGCAGACTACCCTACATGTCCCCAGTGTAAATTTTCTTTTGTCTTTTGCTGAAGTATCTGGTTTGAACAATGTGAGAGGCAGAGGACTAGATAAAGAAGTAATAATCATCGTTGTATTCATTACAGTAGTCTTCTAGATCTATATACATATTTTAGAGATGAGTTTGGCATCTGAAGTTGTAAGTTTCTCCATTGTTTCCAAATCTTTGCTGTGTACAAACGAAGTCACAGCAGCCACTTACGTGCTTGTTCAGTTTGTAGTGACTGTGGGGTGCAAAAACATTCAGTGTAGACCTCCATGGAAGAGACATAAACTAGAAAACCTTTGCAGGTATTTGCAAGAGACTATATGGCACAACAGCAAATACATAGTCAACAGTTAAGATAAGGAAACTAATATTGTATATGAGCTCCAAGATGCCAAATGGGAATGATAACAGCCCAAAATGTCAAGAAACATATACATGTAGGTTCCCAGATTGTCCACAGAAGACAGCAGAGGAATTTGTAGCTCCTGTTTGGATCCATGTTTGGTGCTATTCATCCTGAGAATGTACCATCACCATCATGCATTGTCATCCATGTGCTTGACAATAACATTAATAATAAAAAGCACACATGAATTAGTATATTCATGCACAAAGTCCCAGGTGAGAAAAGGCTCCAGTCTGACCAGTGTTGCTCTACAGGGCAAGTTGAAGTTTAGAGCCTAAGCAGCATACTGGAACATTTAAGACTCTTAACAGAACTTACCTTGTTTGTAAAATCTACGTGGTTCTGTAGGATAGCTCTGTGATAAGTGGCCGTCCTCACAAAATCCTGCATCATATTCTGTTGTTGAGACAGAGAGCCATAAAACTAAAAGGAAAGGAGGAGAGAAAAAACAGAAAAAAGATAAAGCCTATCTTCTATCAATCTTACCTTAAATTCCTTGGTACTTAAATTGCCAAGGTCCTCACCACCCTCTGAATAAACCTAAGCTATCTTTCTAACTAACCTGGTGGCTAAGGTGAAACAAACAACAGTAACTTAGATTTCACAAACTGGCACTGAAGTTTCATTACCTGAAAATATTGAGCAGCAGATGCTTCATCTGTTCGCTGACTAAACACAGAGTTCTCCTTTTCGCTACAGCATCTCTTCAATACATTTGAAAATGTGTTGTATTCTGGAAAAGAAAAATAGAAGACACAAACATAGCAAAAATACAAGGATAGTAAATTAAGATAAACATCCAATGACAAGATAAGTACACATGCAGTCACACTTGAGAGGAATGCTTCATTTGGCTTATGGTGTTCATAAATACACAGTAAACAGCTTCAAATTTCATTAAACAGACAAGAGCTGTTGCAAAGATCTGGGCAGCATCAAAAGATTTTAAGAAGCACTTGGATGCAGAAAACAGTGCTGTCAAGGATCCTCTATTCAGGTTAGCTAACTCCTGCAAATATCTGTGATGGTGAACTCTAACAGAGGAGCGGCTGAACCTAAGCCTCAACCTACTATTTCAGGTTAATCTACACTAACCCAAGCTCCACACAGAGAACCACCCAGGTTATTGTGAAACGCATCGATTTGAGTGAAGAGGTTTTCAACCTAGAATAAACCACTCAAATTGTATTGGGTTTGTGTGGCAAGGTTTTGGTAGTGGAGGGGGGCTACAGGGGTGGCTGCTGTGAGAAGCTGCCAGAAGCTTTCCCTATGACTGATAGAGGCAATGCCAGCCGGCTCCAAGATGGACCCACTGCTGGCCAAGGCCGAGTCCATCAGCAATGGTGGTAGCGCCTCTGGGATAATGTATTTAAGAAGGGGGGACCAAAAAACCCCACCAACCTATGCAATTGCAGCTGGAGAAAGGAGTGAGAATATGTGAGAGAAACAACTCTGCAGACACCAAGGTCAGGGAAGAAGGAGGGGGAGGAGGTGCTCCAGGTGCCGGAGCAGAGATTTCCCAGCACCCCGTGGTGAAGAGCATGGTGAGGCAGGCTGTCCCCCTGCAGCCCATGGAGGTTAATGGTGGAGCAGATATCCACCTGCAGCCTGTGGAGGACCCCACGCTGGGGCAGGTGGATGCCCAAAGGAGGCTGTGACCCTGTGGGAAGCCCGCACTGGAGCAGGGTCTTGGAAGGTCCTGGGGCCCCGTGGAGAGAGAGAAGCCCACACTGGAGCAGGTTTGCTGGCAGGACTTGTGACCTGGCAGGGGACCCATGCTGGAGTAGTCTGTTCCTGAAGGACTGCATCCCGTGGAAGGGACCCACGCTGGAGCAGTTCATGAAGAACTGTAGCCCATGGGAAAGACCCACGCTGGAGAAGTTCCTGGAGGACTGTCTCCCGTGGGAGGGACCCCACACTGGAGCAGGGGAAGAGTGTGAGGAGTCCTCCCCCTGAGGAGGAAGGAGCAGCAGAGACAATGCGTGATGAACTGACCACAACCTCCATTCCCCAACCCCCTGCGCAGCTGCGGGAAAAGAGGTAGAGAAAAATCGGGAGTGAAGTTAAGCCCGGGAAGCAGGGAGGGGTGGGGGGAAGGCGTTTCAAGACTCAGTTTTATTTCTCATTACCCTACTCCAATTTGTTAATAAATTCAGCTACCTTCCCCAAGTCGAGTCTGTTTTGCCCATGATGGTAACTGCTGAGTGATCTCTCCCTGCCCTTATCTTGACCCACGAGCCTTTTGTTATATCTTCTCTCCCCTGTCCAGTTGAGGAGGGGGAGTGATAGAGCAGCTTTGGTGGGCACCTGCCATCCAGCAAGGGTTAACCCACCACACAAAATTGGCCAAAAAAGCCAGGCTGAGGACCACGTACCTTCCTTTAGAAGCAGTCTAGCTAAAAAGCTCAGAGTTACAGGCCTTTGGCTTCTGTGGACAAGATCACTTCTGACATTAGGTAAGTAACAGGGTGTCCTGGTTTCAGCTGGGATAGAGTTAATTTTCTTCCTAGTAGCTGGTATAGTGCTGTGTTTTGGATTTGGTATGAGAATAATGTTGATAACACACTGATGCTTTAGTTGCTGCTAAGTAGTGCTTGCACTAAGTCAATGACTTTTGAGCTTCCTATGCTTTGCCAGATGCACAAGACACTGGGAGGGGGCACAGCCAGGACAGCTGACCCAAACTGGCCAAAGGGATATTCCATACCGTATCAGGTCATGCTCAGTATATAAGATGGGGGGAGTTGGCTGGGGGGCAGCTATCGCTGCTCAGGGGCTGGCTGGGCATCGGTCAGCAGGTGGTGAGCAATTGCATTGTGCATCACTTGTTTTGTATATTCTTTTATCATTAGTATTATTATTTTCCCTTCCTTTGCTGTCCTATTAAACTGTCTTTATCTCAACCCACAGGTTTTACTTTTTTTTCCGATTCTCTCCACCATCTCACCAAGGGGTGGGAGGGCGAGCGAGCAGCTATGGGGTACTTAGTTGCCAACTGGGGTTAAACCACGACACAGGAAAAATCATGTGGACGTAAAAAACAAATAACCAGTTCACACAAGGGCTTTTGTCTCCATCTTTTAAGATCAAACCAACCCCCCAAGCATAAAGTAATTCCTTGATGTCCAAAAGAAAGCCACATGCCAGTAAGTGGAGAAAATATCTAGAAAAAGCACTATAAGGAAAAATTGTCAGGGGGTAAGCATAGATGACAACAATAAAATCAGGGATGGAAGTCTTGCATCTTCTGTTCATACAAAGGCAACAGAAGATAGAGAAATCAGACCACACCATATTCATAATTTGCTAAACCAGAGACACAGGAAACTCCTACAACAGTTCACAGATTTTCAAATAAAAATAGCAATTGCCTGAAGCATGTAACTGTGCACTGGGAAGTACATGCTAAGCGCTCTAATCATTTGGAGATAATTTGATAATACAATACTTTGAATGCCCTTTGAAACAAAGGATGTGAAGATAACAGAAACAGATAATTAATAAACTTCTCAATGCAGTAACCAAGGAGAATTTCCCTCATCATTTCAGGAAATTTTGAAATCCTCAAAACAGAGATTTGGTTGCACTGATCCTTTTTAACTGAAAAAGCTCATGCATCCAAAAGGGAAGAGACATAAAAGATAGCAAGTGACTTTCCCTCTAGCTTTGGAAATCAGGATAAGCTCAATGTCAGGCTGTTTGGGAATGAAAACAAAGACCCATGTGTACACAACCCAAGATAAGCACGGTTGCTGCAAAGTTGTCTTTTAATGGGCCAAAAAAATATTTTTGAGTAGGGTCTCGAGAGAGAGATCCTCAGTATAAAATTTTAAATTATTGGAAAAAGTGTATAATAAAGACAGCATAGAATTCAACAAAAGCATCACAAATGGCTATTACTGCTATCCAAGCTTTCCAGTCTTTATACAGCTAGAAATCACTAAAACTGGAAAACTGCATGTAAAAAGTTCCATCTTTGTGGCAGTCATATGTTGTTTTACCATAAGAATTTCACACCAAAAATATGACAGACAGCCATACTTCCTCAGAGAAGTCCAAATCAATTGAGGGCACAGCCCCTCGAACCTCTGGGCTATCCCACATAACAAAGTCCCCTTGCAAGCGTCCAGAGTTCAAGACATTTCTCTCAGTTGAAATTATGAGCAGTCTAATGTATGCAATGAAATAATTTTGTTGACAGTCTGGAACAATAGCTCTAAGAAGCATCACAGCATTAGTTTGCTGGGAGTGAACAGGTCAGTTTAACCTTACTCTAGTAGAAGACTGTAAGGGTGGCAGAAATTTTAAAACACAACTCACCAGCTTATTCAAATGCACTTCACCTGCTGAGGAAATCTGCTAGAGAGCTGACCTGTTGCCACTCTGCAGAATATTCTCATGTAATTTGCCGGTGGGAGAAAGTCTCACTTTGTTAGTTCTGGCCTGTCAGCTCCAGTGGGAAGAAAACGCCACATTCAGCATCTGAATTGGGGGTGATATGGGGGTCTCAAAATAATTAAATTGTTCCTGAAGTAATTGGACATTACCATGAAAATTTACAAATGTCATCAACACACCCTTTTCACTCCCACACAGGGCTGATGGTCAGAATGAAACAGTAAGTGACTGGATCATGACAATGAAGAGTGGCCCAAATTACAGTCAATGCCAATTTTCTGCTGGAAGATGCAGAAATCAGCTTAAAACAGATCAGTCCCTCTGTTCTTTCTCTGCATGAAGAGACAACACCAGAAAAAAGTCTGACACTGGACAGTGGAGATTTTTTCCCAGGCAATCACCCATTGTCTTAAGCTTCTCCCATTTTTTTTTTTTTTCTATCTGAAGGTAAGAGATGATGCTACAGATTCAGTGACATGCTTGACTCCTTTCTTTTCTAGTCACTCTTCACATATTATTTTCATACCTCTGCAGAGACTTCTTGGTAGCTCAGAAGAACATCTTTGGTGTCTTTGGTGTACAGGAATAAGAATGGATTTCAAAACCACAACACTGTAAGGAAAAACTGGAAAAGCTTGCCTAGAGAGGCTATGCTGNGCCAGAGCTCTCCAGAGTGCTGGCAAATTACAAAACTAATACTCACTGAGTTGAAGGGTACATCAAAATAGAAAGAAAGAACAAGAGGTTGATAGAGTTCCTCCACAATCCTTCATAATGGACCCCAGATGCCCTTAAAGTTTTCCTAACAGAGTACCTGCAAGATCACAAGAGGCTCTGGCAGACTATGGAGGAGAAAAGTGTCTCATTTCATTCATCAACCTCCAAAAAAATACAGAATTAAAATCTTCTCTACTAGATGGCAGTAAAGGTTCAGCAATAAAAATAGGAACAGCATTAGATCTAATACATCTCAATGTCTTCACAAACTTTAAATCCCAACTCCACATTCTACACATTCATCAGTGGCTAACACTGTGAGAAAAAATATCTAAGCATCAAAATAGAAATACATATTTAGTTGCTGTCGTTGGATAGGAAGTGAAAAATACGCTGTAGTGAAAAAAGTAAGAGCAACCAAGAGCACTGGTTTACAACTTATCCATGAGAACTTAATGATTCCACCTTTGAGAAATCCTCATAGCCTTGTCTGATCCTGCACTGACTGAATAAATATACTGTGAAAAGTCCCTTTACAGCACGAATTTGCTCTTTTCTTTTTCTCACCTGTTCAGTGGATGTTAGTTTATCCTCAACATTTATAAACAAAACATTCAAAAATCTTTTAGTTGCTTCTACTTCCTATTTGAGGGAAATTACAGCTAAATAGCTACAAACTAAAGATCACATTGTAAGGAAGGAATTACTATTGCAGATGTGAATTTGGGATTTGGTTTTTCTTTTGAATGCAAACAGTCAAAGGATTCTAAAGGGAAATCTCTTAGGGAATGCAAATTGCCTAGGAATTATTCATAACAATTGCTACCAGTTTCAAATATTGTCTTGAGAGTTCAGATACACATTCATTTATGTGACAGGGCAAAGTGCCAAATAATAAATCTTTAGCATCTAATATAGAAAAATGGAATTACTGTGAACACTCTGCACATGACACAGACACAAGAAATCAATTCAAAAGTAAGACATGTTCAAGCTTTAACAAATTCTCCCAAATAAGGACCCCCTACTATAGAGAAGAGAAACAGGTTTATCTGTCTTTGGCATGGACAAGGAACACCATGTTTCTTCCTTTTGTAGACTGTCCCAGAAGAAAGAAAATAATTTATCTCAAGTCTGTTTTCGACATCCAGCAAGTCTATTTTCTATATCCAACAATAATTTACAATAGCCTGTCTTCTCTCCATTTGCTTCTGCATGCAAATACACTAAGTTGTTTTCTTCCTATATTTTCTGTAAAGGAACTTCTCTTCTTATCAGCCAATACCTTGTCCTGCTTGTGATATGAAATACGGCTTTATCTGCATATTGATTAAGGTTACTAAAATTAAATTTAATTTTGATCTTCCTAAGAATCTAGGAACTTAATCTGTCATATGTAGAAATATATCCAGAACTGATCTTGGTTTTTATGAAAACAGGATTTTCTTCTTTAGTTAAAGTAAGGGTAGATCCAGAAAAGGATCTACACCAAAACCAGTTTGGCTCACTGACAGGCTAGAATACTGGTGGGTCACGTACTTTGGAACTCTTTATTTTGCAACCAGGAGTCAACCATGCAGAACTGAAAGTCAGTAAAAATATTTTCCAAGAACAGCCAAAGAATACTTTTTGTTAATCCTCAGCCCTACAATCTTCATCAAGGTTCTAGCACTCTATATATCTCTTCTTTTTATGCTGTAAGGAATTGATTTTCTCATCTCAGGGAACAATCAGGTAGGCTTTTCAGATCTTCTCTCATCTTTTCAAAAGCAAACTCAAGTATAATGCTTTTTACTGAAGGGTGTTGCCTAGTAATCTGAGTGTAGTGTTTCAAATGTCACCCCTTCAAGAGTCTTCTATCCAGTCCTGAGAGATTCCTTCTATTACCTTCAACAAATCATGCAGGCTTTTTGCCTGGTTGTTCATCTGTAAAGAAAAAGGTCCTGCTTGCTTACAAAATTTTCTGGGTTATCAGGGGTTATACTAAACAA
>WAAD01016266.1:317-16801 GCA_013389945.1 Fregata magnificens
GAAGATGATATTTCCTACATCATTAAAGAAGTGTTGAAAGTTTTACTTGTTTGGTATAGAAGTCTACTAGAACTGTGATAAAAAGCGAATGCAGAAAGCAACTGTCAGGTTGGACAGAGTATACATTTTTCTCCATACAGCTCTTAACCTTTGTTTTTAATTTACACGTAAAGCAATAAAGAAAATGAGATTGCAAAAAGATACATGCAAAATATATACAACTACTGTTTCTTTAATATGCCTTCTTAAAACTTGGAGAAAACATGTGTACATGTTGTGACACTTAGTTCCCAATTCTCTGTGGTGCTGAGAGATCCTGAAAAAAGTGCACAGTATTATTCTGTGATAGGCTGCTCTGTATCTCAGAAATAAACTGAGTAACATGTGGCAGTTGCTAGGGTAACCATTTTTTGCATTTGCAGAAGTCGTCCAAGAATAATACACATGGAAATTGGCAGTGTGGAAAGCAGTATCATATGCAGTCTCATATTCTCAATTTGGTTTTTACGGTTTTCCTCTGTAGTATTTACATAACAATGAATTAGATCTGCTTCAGCTTTTACCTTGGATCTCTCCATACACTTGTATTTTGCATGGCTCAGGAAGTCATTTAAACATTCAGCTACTAAGCTTAAACTGGTTTTTGCCCTGTCAAACTATTTATATTTACTGTCAATAAGATATAGCTGTGATTGCTGTAAGTTCTGATCATGTTCACTGGGTGTAATTATCAGGTCATGTAAGCAGAAATGAAATCGAATTTTAAAAGTTCTCTTGTGCACTTAAATATGACTTCCTGTAATTGGCCAAGTTCCATTAAGCATCTATCTTGAATATGAATGTCTGCAGGCATTCAGAAAGACAAGATTTTGTTGTTCACACAAGAGTCCAGTTTATGGTCTGAACAGGAGTTCTTATTAAGGCAAACTTTTTTGTGCTTGTTTTGGAAAATGTTTGGTAATGAATTCTACAACTTGTTGCGTAATGAGAAACGCATCCTTGTTATAAGAAGAAATAATTTTATAAGGTATCATTAACATTTTGATTTGAATTACATTAAAATACTTAACCCCAGTGAATGGCAACAAGCAGACTTGTCAGGCAAATGTAAAGATCATAGCTAAGAAATAGTCTATAATACTATGTTGATATTATTTTGGTGAAATACTTCTGAAACTTTTTTGTACGTCATACTTTTGAGTTTCAAGTATGCTTGTGTTGGAATATTGATTTAGGGAGTTGATATAATACCAGTGATTAATGTCAGCAATATAATTTATGTTTTTCAGAAACATTTTTCTTAAAAAACATTATCAAATTATAGCTGTTACTCATGCTAGAGAACAGAAATGCAAACTCTGCACAAGATGGTTTCTAATATGAGGAAAATACTTTAAAGGCTTCCCGACCCTCCCTCTAAACTCAGTGCTAAGTAAATCTCATGACAATGATTCTATGCACGTTCAGAACTTAGAACTGAAAAGGCTGTCTTATGTTATCCACCGATAACATTAGAGCAAATGCTGGAATTTAGTGCTGCAGCTTGTTTCTGCCCTGATTTACACTCCACGGCTTCAGTGAAGTTATATGTAGTATTATAGCATGGTTCTAGTTTGTCATACTTTGCACATTGCTGTCTTGTTTCAAAGATTCGGACTAAAAATGGTGTTCGTTTAATCATCTATATAAGGGTACTCTAAATTTTAGGCGACTCTAATTGACTGGTTCATGTTTCTTAAATTACTCTGGTAGAAGTAATTACTGGATGAATCGTGATATTGGAGATAACTATGAGAAACTCAGCACAAATAATAGCTCCAAACTGGCAAGATTTCTCAGCAGAGAATCACTCCTCATGAAACTTGTTGCAGGTTTAGATCATGTAAAGAGTGAATCAGTTTAAGTATATTCACTACATGAAGTAAAACACCACTCTCGGAAGTGGAAGCCAAAGCTTAGGGCTTAATATGAAGTGGTCATTATACTAATTCTAATTGAAGGTTGCTAATGCTGTATTTTCAAGACTGTACATATATAAGACTGTAGTATATTCAGCCTCAGATCTGTGGAATACACTGAACACCTGGCTGAGCAGAAATACACAGATTACAAATTAAGATGGTAATGTTTCAGGGAATTGTTCTCCTCCCCTACTAGAAAACAATTGTTTTCTGTTATCTGAATAAATATAGTGTGTTATTTTAAAAATTTTAAACAAGATAGGAGGGCATTTAAACAGTTTTTAGTATACTGCTGGGATGTGGTCAAATTACCCTTCTCTTGTTAGGTAACAACAAAGCAAATACTGCCTTGTGACTAAATGGAGTTTTGTTTCCTTTATAGCTGTTAGCAGTCTATCAGACTGTCTGCCTTCTCAAAATTTTCAAGTCCATACCACTGGCTCAGAGACATAGCAAGACAGATTGGACAGTGCCTTCCACCTCTGGTAACATCTTAATTGCTCTCATCTGATGCAGTCATACTAAGACATCTTAGGCAGGCTCTGATGAGGACAGTGGTGCTATAGACCATTACCTAAGACAGTGTTGGCAAAGGACTGAGCCCCTCTGCTGAGAGGATCATAGCATCATGGGATGGTCAAGTTGGAAGGGACTGAAGAGTAACTAAAGAGTAGACTAAGTTTACTAAAGAGTAAAAAGCCGAAGTTTTATGGTAAGTCCCTCCTCTGAATGTCTGGGAGAATTAAGTTAAACTTTTACTGATAATAATGACAGGAATAAGAATACATCTTTGATGTCCGTACTGTTTGAACAAAACTTTTTACTTTCCTCATTTATTTGTCAAGTAGCCATAGAAATACAAAATAAATTTAGTTGGGTTTTTGGTTTTTTGTTGTTTTTTTTAACTAAGTAAATTAATTATGGCAACTTTTAAAAACAGGATATGCATAATCTTATTCAGTTTACTCACAGGTGATAAAATGGTAATGTAAACACTGATGTCCTTCATGGAGAAATGTTTGCTACAGACAAGTGAAACATAAATAGGAGGAAAAAGTTACAGTGAGGACCATGTGTTTCCATTTTGAAATACCATTTTAATGTCTATGAGCTATACTTCAAGGTAAGGTGCATATTAAATGTTGAAGAGGTTCACTTCTCCTCCTCAAGACTGATGATATGCTATTCATTGTTTCTGAATATTATTGTTTGCTCAAATGGGCAAACCAGAATGCACAATAGTTGCTGAATGTTTGGTATAATTCCTTTTGATTAACTCCTTAATTAAACTCCTTTTGAACAGAAGTTGAAAACTGGATTTGTTTCCAGTGTCTCTCAGAGTGTAGTACTTGAAAAACTACCTAGCCAACTTTTCTAGGCAATATGGACTGCGATTTCAAGTTTTTTTGTAACTGGCTAGGTAGATTTCCTTTTATTGGAAATCTTATTTTTCAGAAAATTTTGGATCTCCATCTAGATGTTTTCGATAAAGAGGCTGTACCGAAACATGTATAATAATTAGGATTATTCTAAACAAGAAGAAAACTTCTCAAGGGCTTATTTTTGTCTTTTACTTTGCAGCATGAGTGGAAATGAAGCAAAATGATGAATTTTGTATTTCTAGATAGAAAAATGATGAAAACACCAAAAAGCAAAGAGAAAAAGCATTTATGAATCCCTACTGCATCTGTTGACATCAATGGGAATTTTGCCATTTACCACAAATGGAAGTAAAATTACACTCAAAGATGGCAATTCTGAGGACCATCTGTGAAAGGTTTCTGGATTGTTCTATCTAGTATGGAAATTTTAATGGTAATAGTTTCATTTGTTTGTTTTTAGCAGATAGTTCTCTTATAATTACTTTTACACAGAACACTGTTAAAACTGTTAATGGGAAAGTGAAAACAAACACAATTAGCAAAAAATCAAGAAGGAATAAAAGATAACAATTTCAGTTGAGGCTCCCACAATGGTTTTGATCCAGCCTGGTTTTTCTGAGGTGTTTGAACACATCAGAAATCACCAGCAATATACAGTATCACCAGCTTTAGAGGTACAAGAGAGGGCAGTTTATGCTTTAGTATCTGTGGCTAATGAGGCAAAATTATAGATATTGTGTGAGTTTTACTTAATCAGATTCTCTTTGATTTATATCTTAAATTTGTTTTAATATACCCTTTGCACTTTTTTTCTTTTTTTTTTGTGGTTAGCAGTAACCGAATGTGTGTTTTAAAATGAAAGTGTACTTGTTACAGAATGAAAACTGGTATTTGGTTTTTATTATGCTTTAAAGGCATGGAAGCATCTGTACCAGTGTGAACACAAATGCATTGGCTCCCCTGATGGCTGCTGAAATAGAGCAGTGGTGAGGATATGGTCTGAATGTACTAGGGCTTGTTCTGAACCATGGGTTCTTGGTAGCAAGTTTCGGAATGAAAATGTACTACTTTACAGATAACACCGCTGAAATATAGAGCTGAGTTCACCGTATTAAAATTACTCTCTGCACTAATATCTGAGGGGATTGCTTCCTAGCAGAGTGAGTATAGGATTTTTATGACGTGTGTCCAAACATGCAAATTATTCTTGGGTCTGTGGAAGTGAAAAATGTAGGACTATTGCTGTGCAGTTCCACAGATTCACTGGCTGTGCTTTCTGCCCAGGAAAGAGAGAGTTCAGGAGCTCAGCTGCTGCTCTTGGAGAGCAGAGTACTTTTACTTATGTGTTTTTGGAGTTTAGAGTCTAACCCTAGAGTAAAATGCTGAATATCCTTTTTGTCTCTTATTGCACAATAAAAATGAAATGATCAAAAATGTGTTTGTCTGACACAATATTGATGACTGGATAATCTATATCAAAGCAACATTCAGAAGAATATGTTACCTGAATTATACATGCTGGGTGAAATTGCTGCTCAGACAAACATTTCTAGCTTTACAGATCATTATATTTGCAATTACCTCATTTTGTCTTCTCTCACCTCATAAGGATACCTCTATAAACTGGTATAATGGTCATTAATCATTCAATTTCTCTCAAGTGCTGTAGAGTTTTAGCCTTGTATTTGGGCTTACCAGCAAGTAACTGACGAAACAAATTAAAGTGAAATAAGTAGTGACATTGCTGTGTTCTGTGAGTGTCATGAAATAGCTGCTGTACAGTCTCAGCTGCCTTTTTTCAAAGTTAACATGGTGCGTCCTGTGTAAAAAGAAATATACATTCAAAAAGTTGTAATACAACGAATATATATAGGATAAACTTGCAGTGTTATACTTAGAGGATAACCTGAGTAGCTCTGTGTTATTATAAACCGGTGGTAAATGGGAGTTGTGCAGATAAAGTCCCTCAAGCTACAGTGGTAATGAAGCACCACTTGACTGTAATTTTATTTTTCATACTGGAAGGCTTTTTTTATTTGTTTAGAATTTGATAAGAGAAAATATTGTACTTTATAAATTCATTGTATTGTTTCTGAAACATACTTTCGCAGTGGGGAGGGAGGAAGAATTTTCAAAGCACTGCCTGATTTCCGTATGGGACACATGAAGAAGAGCAGTTTCGTGTTGTGCAGTGGGTTTGGAGCTGTTGTTGCACAGGGAAGAGGTTTTTCTGGAAGGCTTAGCCCCCACGTGAGCCTTCGCTGGAGTGGGCTCTCCTGCCTCTCTGCTCCTTCTGTGGCCTGCAACATGGAGCCAGCTGGTGTGGGGAACTCAGCAGGTAATTCTGCACTTTGGTAGAAACACTGAATTAGCTCACTGTTAAGTGTCATCTGCAAAAATTGTTGATGCTTGACATGACCTCTAGAGAAAGCTGCTTTCCAGAGGGGAGAGGAAGTTCAGGGACTTGAGAGAACTTGGCAACAGGAATGAGCTTGGGGTGAAGAAACGAATGTCTCTAGTCCTTCGATTTACAGCTACCATGACACTTGCTAAAATCTTTGAGAAAAGTCTCTGTTTCCGCATAAAAATTATTCCTGTCAAGATGAACAATTTTATTAGGACTCTAAGTACAGAATAAATCACATAAATATGATATAAATAGTGACACGTATATATCTCTGTTTTCAGCAAAGATGTGTCACTATTGTAAAGCAGGAGACATTTGTGTTTATCCTTATTCAGGGAACAAGTTAAACATTTGCACTTACTTAAGTGCATCCCAAGTCAGGGGTATATTTCTTGTGCTGTCTCGAATAAGGATGACTTTTTGTTTTAGCACCATGATGACAAAGCTAACCAACCTGATTGTCAGCCATGGTTTCCTCTAACGTCTCAAGACCACACTAGAAGAGCCCTAGTAATGTCTGGCCATCACACTGCCTTTGTAAAGACTATTAGGAGGGTCATCTTCTCTCATCCGGGATGATGGCTATTCTGTAGTGATTTTAAAAATGTCTCAGTGCACAACTTTGCTCTTCGTTGTGTGTTCTATTACCTGATGTTTATTCTGGTTTATTATTCTGTAATTTATTCAACAGGCAATTTCTGAAATTGTCTGATTGCTAGGCAGAGAATTGTAAATACAATCTTTTTTTTTTTTTTTTCCATACTGGTAGCTGGATGTCCAGGGAATTTTTGGTACAGGTAAACTTAAGATTTTTACCTTTCTTATACCAAATGATGTAGAGACTTTAAAGTATTTCCTGGCAGAGTAGTTGTTATTTGCATGACAAGAACCCTCTGGTAAAAGACTCTTGGGGTAATACTAATAATCAGTAGATATTTTGAAAAAATATTCCCTGTAGCATTTTATTCAGCTTGGCAGTGTTTACCTCTAAATACAGATGCTTATGCAGGAAAGGGAACTGCTAAATGATTTCTTTTCTGCCAATGTTGTCAAAAAGCATTTCCCAGTTTGACTGAGATTGTGGGAGTTGAGAGCAGGAAAGAGGCAAAAATTCTTTTCTGCTCTAATGCAGAGGTCAGTAGAGTTAAGTTACCATTAAATTTGGGGCAGATATTTTAATGAATTCCAGAAATACAGCAGCTGAATAGAAATAATGGGAATACAGAGATCTTATTTCTTATTTCCTTTGAATTAGAGCATTACTGCTTGAGGCCAAGCAGTTACAGTGAATAGGCAAGCTGAAAGAGAGTTAGTTTTATTGAGATAAATCTTTTGTGAATAAGAAATATTTCTAAATGAAGGATAATTGCTTCAAGGATATGCTGTATAAATTTGTGTTTATGAAATTAAACTTTCCCTTCATTTTAATTTCTTTACATTTGTTTGTGCTTTGCGGAAAACCAGTAAGCAGGTTTGGGAATACTAGGGGTGAGAGCATATCTGTAGCATGTTCTTCCAAGCAGTTTGTAAATTAAAGCTAAGAAATCATAAAATAGAAGTAAATGAACATGATAAATACAATCCTATTTATCAAATGATATTTCCTTTGGCTCATACAACTAGAACATATCTTTAAATATTGAGAGAAGAAAACATGCACATGTTGACTATCTTTTTTTATTTCTTTGCTCTTCTTTTTATTATGGTTGATTTATTGTATAGCACCATCTTCCATGTATAAAGAATAGGAAATCCTGTCAGGAGAGGGTAGTTGGATCAAGCAAAATTGTGAAAGTAGTTTGTATTTTGCCCCTATGAAAATGCTCTTTCTCACAAGGTGGCACACTCAGCTACTCCACAAAGAACACAAAGTGGAATAATCTGATTGACATCCATATTGGATATTTCTCTGGCACAGATGAGTATAGCTCCATGTGCTGTGCTAATAGAACTTTTATCAGTTCAGGTCAGCTGAGGATATGAATTTATTGTGGAAACATTGACATCATTTATAGATTTTGTGTATAAACCTGAAGATCATACTGTTTGTTTAAATAAAGTTTTTGGCATCGAGGATGTTAAGGAAAGTTCTTTATGAACAATGTTGTTTCACAATAATGGCATTTAACAGTTTGTGGACTGGTCAGTTGAATAAGTAAAAGGCACAGTAATTTGTTTTTACAGTTACATTACAGTTGTAATGAGAAGCATTGATTTTTCTCTTAATACTAATGTGTTTAATGACCTTTCTAATGACATCTGTCACTACTGTTTCTTCTCAAATTCTACTGGCATTTTCCCTTCAGTAAAGTAAAGGATTTTAATTGCTTGTTGTATTGTTAGAATGAGAATTAATATCCTTTTTGAAATAGCATAAGGGTTTGAAGACTTATTCTGTTAAAAAAAAAAATTGTGTTTGAGAAGCAGTCCATTTTTTGGTCTTCAGAAAATAGTTCCTTGAGCACTACCTGTGAAATTAGTTTTTCATTGCCAGTTTTTTGCTAGTTGACATTAAGTACTTGTGGAATTTAAAGTGGAAGGGTTTACTAAGATAGTTTCAGACAACATCTCTCTCAAGTTTTCTTTTCCTTCAGCTTTTAATGGTACTATCTGGGGGAAGGATATATGAATTAACTAAAACATTGATGTACCATAACTCACTAAAAACATATACCTATAGTTCAAAAAAAGGTTTAATTGTTCCTCTGTGGTGACTTTTCTTTCAGAAATAACATAGAGCTTGTCTTGAAAAACTCTTTGTTTTCTACTGCTTATCTTCCATTTCTTTAGATGCTCTAAAATATGGCTATTGAACACCAGCCATTTAAAGTTAGAGTGGTTGTCACTAAGCAGCAAAGCTTTTGGTTTGCTTGTAGAATCATTATTAATATAATAAAGATTAGGGGTAAGAGTCAGAGAAAGTGGCTCCAACACTGCTGAATGGTTTGCTCTCACTTGCAGACTCTTAATTTTGTCCTCTAGTGTCAAGGGACAAGTGATCACAAGTGATTTGCAGGACATGAGTATTTTCATAAGCTGCTCGTTCTTGATCAGTTAACAAAGATTATACATGATATTTTTGATCTGCGTTACAGGTAGCAATGTTGCCTAGTTGATCTGGTCTCATTCTGGTGCAAAAGAGGAATACTTACCTACTTCTGGGTACTCCAAACAGGCATGCTGTGATGTCATGCTCAGACCTACCACTCTGAAAGGCGGTACTTCAGGTTGCCATAACAACATCAGCCAGTCATTGTCTGACACTACAACATTATTGCAGGAGCTTTGAGGGAGTATTAACCAAAATACAGTCACCATACGTTTTGACTGGTTAGCTGGTTAAGAATGTCCATGCTGTGTACTCAGACGATGTATCTACAGCATATTTTCTCTGTACATGTATGATTGGAATGACCACATTTTTCTGAAACTCTTTGGCGCATCTATATAATATTTTAAAGTAACACATTAGAGTATATGTGGCAAAACCCAATATGCATTAGTGCAAAGTTACTCATATTTACTTAATTTTTACATTAAAAATGAGTAAGGATAACAATTCAGAAAAGCTGAGCATGTACCGTGGTATATAACAGAAAAAGTTTCATCTGAGTAGTCCTTTGCATATAGCATGAAGAGATCAGAACCAGGTTTTCTCCCCTTACTGTATAGCACATTCTGTAAAAATCCAAACCAGTAGCTTGAACTTCTTGTTTTAACAACTAAAATGCACATGCAATGTAGGTTAAAACAGGATATTTAGTTAATGGAATGAGAGATTGTGGTTCACATAATAAAATAAGCCAGCTTGCTTTAACCAGATTTCATAGACCATCTGAAACAGAGGAAGCAAGCTTGCCAATAGCAGGAGCTAATGCTTCAATACCTTTCATTTTGTACTCTGAAAAGAAAACCTCTTCTTAAGCTCATTCATTTTCCAGAGGGAATATTGAATGCTGTGGCATATTGTCAGAGCTGCTTTATTGTCACCATTTACAAAGGTCACCTGAATTAATTGACTTCTTACCATACCTATTGTTAAGCTACCCATTTCCTGACATTTATGGAAAGGTGGCAGGCTTACAGCCATTGGCTATCTGTTGATGGTTGTTTCACAATGTTTGTTTCTCAAAACACAGTAACTCTAAAATTACAAGCAAATAATTGCATTGCTGCAAAGGAGCAGATTCTTTATGATGTTCTCCAAGGTGTACAGGAGTGAGGGGGTGGGGCAAAAAAAAGGGGTAGGAGAAATAATCTAAATACTGAGCTGTTTTTAATACAGACGTATTCTAAAAAGCAAATAAAAACATGCAGGAAGATTCAGGTTGTATTTTTTCACTTTGAAGCACGCATTAGATAGCTAGCTAATCTGTCTTTTTCATGGTGTAAAGTAAAATCTCTCTCTGGCTTTCACTGATGCATGAATCACAGATCCATGCTGATGGACTTTACTGAATGTGTTTTCATCTGAAGGGATACTGAGGTACTCTTACACTGCATGAAAGAAATTACATACACATGCATAAACACAAACACAGTAGGCAACAGTAGTGCTAGCATGGAATTTTATGTAGATTAAATTGGTTAAATAGAAAATCACTGTCTTTTTTCTAGTCCCCTGCATTTACTGCCCCCTTTATCCCCTTACGTTGCGTTCTTCTCTTTCTGAACAGCAGTGCTGGGCAAAAACTCCAACTAGACATGTGAAGATAAAGACATGGAAAGCAAAGACAAACAGTTCTGAGCCTTCCTATACTAAAACAGGCAAAGCTTTTATAGTGATGGATTTGAACAATCTCCTTACATGAAAATATACTTTAGAGGCACCCTGCTGCGATCCTGTTAATTACCAAAGAAGATTAGAACTCTTCTGCTGAATGTGATCCTTTTTACCTAACGCGTCCGTTCCAGCTGCATCAGTAATCAGACATTCACACTGTCCCTTCTGACTGGAAAGGGGATGTTTTAAAGCGAAGTCATTTGCCACAATCCTTAAGATGTAGCCTGGCAGAAATTCAATAACTGTTTGTGATATGCTCATTCAGCCTCGCTGCTCAGTGGTTTTTAGGTCCTGACATAAACAGCATTTCCCTTAATCCTAGCACTGGAGAGAAGAAAGGAGGCTGTCCTGTATCTTGTTTTATTGGTTTCAAAACAGAGAGCAACTGTGTAATTTGATTTTGCATCTGAAACATCAGGGGAAACGTTCTCTCTTTATAATTTTTTATCCTTTGATGTTCTTTCACGCTAAAAAATGCACAAACCTGATACTCTTGCAAGCATGTTTAGATTCTCTCTGGCACAAAGAGCAAATTGCATTTGCATTTCTGTTCAGAAAGTAAAATGTGAAAATACGCTAATAAAATAACTTTAGGAAAAGCAGAAAGGGAAAAGAGTTTACGCATTAAGATAAAAGCCAGGGTATAATTGAAAATAAAGAGGAACTTACCCTATAGTAAGAGTAGTTTCAGAGCTGGAGGAGTTCTTGCATCTCGGTAATTTTGATTCCTTAGTTCAGGTAGCCACATGCTTGTATTAAAGCCAGAGTCTGAATAGATGTGCATACATGTATGTGTGTGTGTGAGTTGGTGTGCGTGCGTGTCTAATGGTATATAATACAAAGATGTATCTATTGATATCCTACAACATGAGAGACTCTCTGTGCTGCCAGCTGAGATCCCTTACGTTTGCCAGAGCGCTGTTGCTGCCTGGCTGGCTGAGGCTCGCAATCCAGTGGAGAGAGGCGGGGGGAAGAGAGATGCTCGCTAGCTCTTCTTATTTCTCCTTGTTTCCATGGTGGTTAGTGGTGCATCGTTCACCCGCTCAGTTGTCACACTGACATGGTGCTGCCTGCTCAGCGGTCATTAATAACTGAGCCCCTTCCACTCCCCAGAGAGGAGCCAATGCTTCGGCGTGCCCAGATGCCGCGTAGTATGCGCGGCTGCGCCAGCCTGGTTGGCCGTAGGAAGCTGTCTGTTACGTGACACTGCTGCTTCGGGTACGGATACACGAAACAAGACTTTGCACGCTTCCAGAGATCTCTTCCGATTTGTGGGAGTTACAGGGCATGTTTTATGTTTGTACAGAACAGCTCGGGAGGTTTCAATCCCTTTTTCTTTTTTAAAAAAAAAAGCTATATAAGGATGTTATCTGTGTTCNACATTTTATTACATATGTTTATCGGTAGAAAGTAAGAACAGTAAAGCATCTTTCTGAGAAATAAAAATTCAGAATAAACTGAGGAAGGGGTTGGTTAAATAAAGTCAGTTTCTTTCAATCTCTGTCTACTTGACTCTCTCTTTTATGGCCATCTAATTATATAAACAGTAGGCTGCACAGATTTTTCCTTCCCTTCCTTCCTTCTTCCTTTCTTTCTCCCTTCTCCCTTTGTGCCACACTCTCTGGTGAAGAATTTTTTTTTTTTTCTGTTTGTTCTGTATTTGTGAACAAAGAGCATACAAACTATGAAGGTTTTAAAAACTGAAAAATAATTCACGAATTTTTTTTTTCAATTTAAGGGAAGCATACACTGAAATATATCATCCCTTCTCCTAGATATACAAAACAATAAATGAGATAGATGTTATTAGGAAAAGGGTTTTTTTAAACGTATGTACTGTTTTACAGAAGGAAATTACTTTGAACAATAGAGAAATATGAAGAGTTGGTTATCAACAGGTCAAAAGGAAAAAAATGTGGGATATCTTGCATGAATTCAGTACAACAGCCCTGACTGAGGCAGGCCACCCTCTAGTGGATTAAAGTGAAATGTGGTTCTGATTTCACACTATTCTGCTTTGTTTGAAGAAAGGCTCACAGTCCTGTCTAATAATAATATGAAAAATTTCTGAAGATTAGCAAACAATGTAAGTTAATGTACTTTTTGCAACAGCAATAGCGCCAGAATTCTATTATAAATGGTTACTATTTTATGAATACTATATATCATTTCAATTCACTTTGAGTCTGAGATCGTGGACTGCATTATTTTTGTTTTTATTCTGTGAGAAAATGATTTTACACTTCATAAAATCACTTATTATGAAAAATAAATTAAAGTAATGGCAACTTCTTGAATAAATTTCAGTTTGTTATAATTGGTTAGCACAAATTTTGCAAAACCAGTCCTGTTTGACTCACTGTTACTTACATTGTTGTGGCTATAATAAAGCAGGTTTTTTCCCTTCTGCCTCAAATTTTTGAATACTGCATTTAAACTAAATACAGGGAGCAATGCTTTAAATTTTTTAAAGGTGTCTGCTGTTCAGTTTTCATACAACTGAGTAGGACTGCCTCATATATGAAATAATGGCATTTAAGTGACAGACTGCAAATATGTGAAATACTCTAGGGTAGGAGGAAGGCCAAGTGGCCCTTCCGTTTTCTCCCATTCTCTTATTATGGGCATTACATTTTTTTTTTCTAATGTGAGTTAAAGAGGCATAACAAAAACAATTGGGGCCGGCCCATCTTTAGTTACCTTTCAGGTCTTCTGGCCTGGGGTTGGGATGGGGAACACCTCAGGCCAGAAAGATGTCACATCACCTTTCTGTAGCCTCAGGGCTCATTGGTGAAACCTTGTCTCTCCTTTGCCCCCACGAGGTGGCTCTTGGAGCCTCTAATACTACTTAATGTTCACCACCATGAGCTGCAAATACAAACCATTGTAAACTTCCCAAAGTGAACCCATGAGCCTTCCCTGCTGCCCAACATAATGGCCCATGTCTGATGGGACAGTGCTCAGGATGTGTTAAGGAAGCACAACCAAAAGCCAGAAAAGTAAGACTGCTAGCCCACACAGGAAAAATGGAAATCCTTCCTGATCCTAGCCATGCGGTTAGTCGCAAACTATCCCAAACAAAAGATGTAAACCTGTGCTACAGGGGTGGGACCGTGGGTGGCGTAAGAGAGAAGAAATTTTCAAAAAGTTTGGGCAAAATTAAAAATAGAAAAATGTTCTGTTAAAGCCAACTAAATACTGCTATTTCTCTTATCTCAACCAATGGAGAAACAGAAGACCTGGGGAAAAGGGAATAGGTAGGAACTACCATTGCCCTACATGAAAGCTTTCTTGGGTTTTGCCCCTAACCTCACATACTCACTGTGGTTCATTCAAAATCTGGCTTTCTAGTTAACATGAGAATCATGCAAAAACATATTCAATGATTTGACATGTGAAATTAAGATTATAGAAGTGCTTCATTTCGGTTGATTGGCATGGACTGTGTAATTAGGGGACTAAATAATTAAATCAGCTAAAGTATACTTGCATAAAGAAAGTGAGTTCTTATGATAGACTTTATATGCAATTAAAGTGCCTCCTTGATAGGCATACATTTACATATTAGTTAAAATGTTATTATATCATAATAAAGTTCTGTTTCATAAAAAAGTGAAATAATTGAATTTTTTAATTTAGCTAATGCTAAAGAATAATTTTTTTTTCAAATTATCTGCAGGAGAAAAATATATTTTATAACCAATACAATTATGATGATTAAGGTTCATTAAGTTATTTTCCTGCTGATTTCACTATGATGCTTGGTGGTTTTAAAATAGCAATTGTCATCTGTTTCACCAGAATTATATATATATAGCTTATTAGGTTACAGGGTAGAAAAAAAAAATCTCAGACTGATAGAGAGATGATGAAAGTAATGTAGGCTAGCTCCAGGTATTTATTTAGCATGCATTTTATCTGATTACTGAGCGCACATGAAAATAAACTAAGTAATTCTTTGTTTGTAATGGACAATTAATACGATACCTTAGTTATTAAAATACAGTGGTTCTGTGCCTGCATTTTTCTCAAAATTGGAAGAGGATTTCAAAACTTTTTCCTTTTTTCATTACATAGAAAGGTGGGGCATCCTCCTTTGGCTTTAATATCCTGTAGGCATGTTGTGGTTCAGGGAGTTAACAGTGACCATTTCTAGTATTTTTACGCTCTGAGAACACAGCTGAGTTTAGAATGCAGCAAGTATAGTTAAAAACTGAAATAAATACCATGCAGTTAAAGTAAAAACCCCACAAGTATTTGATTTCAATTCTAAGATGAGACACTTTATATCAGAAATTGACAATTAAAAAAATTCTAGGTGCGTATCCATACAGATTATGTCAAAGTGTAAAAGAGCAGACACTTTTTGAATAGCTTTATCACTTATGACTACATGTGCTCCTGTCTTGGTTTCTGAGGCGCCATAACTACAAGGAAGAGGACTGAGTGGTGGTTCTTCGCACTTTCTTCTTGTAGCCCTTAGAGTAAAAAAGAAAGGAGCTGGTGTTTGACAGATTAATTCTCACCAGTTCTGCAAAGCATAGCCTTAGTGTATCTTCTATGTGAGGTGTGGGGAGGTATTCCTTTCTGAATGATGGTCCAGAATTGCTCAGATTCAAGGAAATCTGTCTTGTGGCTTCGTCAGTTACTAATTGACTTATTAATTATAGGCAGTTTTCATTGAGTGATTTGCCGGGAAGAGAGAAAAAAGTGCCACCACTTTGTGTAATCCTGTTCTGCCAGCATTTTCGTGCAATGTTGTCAACCTGACACTGTCATGCGCATTTTTAGATATTATGGCAACTAACTATTGACATTTTCCTAAGGGCTATGCTTCCATACAGACAAGGATTAACTTTTATTAATGTATATCCCTCTGAAATTGAATCATTTTTTCAAGGATAAGCAAAAGCAACATTTCTAGCTCTAGTTCTTTGTCTTTTTTGAAGATGAGAGGCTTGTTGCCAACAATGAGTTCAAGTTTCTAAATACAGTTGTATTTCATAATGGAAAGTGTTATGCTTAGATTACTTAACCTGCTACCAACTTTCTTTTATCAGATCTCAGAGTTAGTGTTGATAGGATAGAGATAAAGCAGATGGAAACAAATCTAGGCTATGAACCTGTAAAAAATTTCACATAAGGAAAAGTTCACATCTACACAAAGCACCAGTTACTTCATTAAAAGCTCTGTAGGTAGTAGGTGCTATATGACTTAGCAAAATATGGAACTGCGTAGTAAAAGGAATCATATAGTACAGGCAAATTCAATCGTGTGATGGGGATGAATGAAAGCAGTGATGACGAGCTGATGCTTATCTTGGTGATCAAGGGGATTTTGCATATTCCAGCAAATTCACCTATTCCTGTAGCAACTGTGTGCTATGAAACAGAAAAGACAAGATCCCAGGCAAGAGCTATAGTCTCTTTCCTCATTATAGGTCCCAGAGCTATAGTCAGCCTTCCTCAGGAATGGCCCGAGGTCTTAAAAATCTTGACATGGTTTATGGCTATTGGGTCTAATTCAGAGTGATATCCGAGTTCTTCTAATTTTCATCCCTGGCTCTATTTTAATAGGCAAGAATCTCTGGCATACCAGCATCTACTGAAGGCTGGAAGTGAGTCACACATAGCAACTACAACCTCGCTATGCCACATGGGAAACTTAATGAAGAAGGAGTAGTGAAAAGCAGCTAGAGAATCCTTATGTGCAGCTGGATTAGGTAGAGGAAATATGGGATCTGTAAAGATTCAAGCTCAGTGTATGTATTCCATTTTAAAACTGATTTCACCTCAGTATGTTTATGTCTTACTTATGGTGACACCTCAGTTTTTGTAACCTATAGTAATTGGATATAATTTATTGGGATCTTCTCAATGGTAGATCTTTAAGACTGACATGCCCTTGTTGATTTCATAAGGATCTGCTTGTTGCTCATGGGACCTGGTAT
>WAAD01016266.1:23467-36019 GCA_013389945.1 Fregata magnificens
AGGGTCCAAAAAGGTCCAGAATTTAAAATCAAGTGTCCCAACACGCGAGCTGTCTCTTGCACAGGTTTGTAACTGTGAATTACTAGCTTTGCCTGTATTAGTTTGAGCATAAATGTGTCACAACCTTTAAAGAGTATGATTAATCAACCCTTTCAGAAGAGCTTCAGTATTAGAGAGCTCTATAATACATGGCAAATCTTTTTGTTCTGAGAACCATACTTCTATTATTTTACCTGTGTGTAAATCCTGTGAATATTAAAATCTTCACAGGCTTTTTAAAAGGTTTAAAGAAAGAGAGAAACTGCTTTTAAACAATGAAAGGCTGTAAGTCTTTATTTTTTGAAAGCAGTCAATAGGCTCTGTAAACACATACCTCACCTTTAATACCACACAATTCTGTATTTCAGTAGTTCAGTGGGATAATGCACTGGCTCTCTAAAAAGCTTGTGGAAATATTTAGCAACAGCAACATGGGGCTTATTTGGTAGCTAATTTGCAGTAATTTATTGATAACATCTCAAGGAAGCATGGAATCATTCTCACTTTCATTGACAAATCATTCCCAAACATACTTGTAGGGAATGAGATAGATGTTGTAATAAAATGTTTTACATCATGGGGTTCAGAATTAAAATCTTGTAAAGAGAAATTTACTACTGGTTTTCCTGAAGCCATGAAAAACGTGAAATAGTGGCTTTCGTGGTAGCAATTACTGCATTGCCATGGTCACTTTTCCAAGGTCTATTGTAAACTCTACTTTTATACACTTGGAAAGCAAATTACCCGTAAGCTAAAGCAAGTAATAGTGAGCAACATACATAAGTGAAAACCCAGGTAAAGTGTTGGTTTTGTTGAAGAGAGTTTTGTGAATTACTGATTTCAGTGTGATTGGAATTTCACGTCTTGGTTTTAGCAACGTTAGCACAAAGCTATTCCAGAAAGAGGAAGAGAGGAGAGAAGTTATTTTTGAGATATGCAGCTCATTAACAGTTAATTTACTGTATATGTTCCTGGATGGAATTTGCTGCAACACTGTTTTTGCATCCCCTTCTGTCCTGCTTTTTGTGTGTGTGCATGCATGTGTGTGTGCGCGTATGCATTTCTAGTGAATTTGGTTTTAGATAACGCAAGTGTATCTGCAGATGGGATGATCCCATCTTCCGTCTGCTTTTAGCTTGTGTTGGACAAAAGAAATTAGATGAACCTTTGGCCTGACTCTAGTTTCAAATCCTTTTGCCATCTGCATTTATTCCACCTTAAGAATTTAGTTCTTTATGACTAAGATATTCTGCTGTTTAATATTTTCTGCTTCCACGGTGTACCTTGTTACCACACAAGCTTGTTTCCAGTGACTTGGGAACTTGAGTCAGATACTAGACTTTGTTAGTCATCTGCACAGTTTTATATATATGTATGTAAACAAATTTTATATAGTCTGATACATATATATATAAATGAATATAAGTAAATTTTAGTTTTATGCATATTAGAGCATGTCTTCAATCCCCAAAAGGCAGGTCTCTAGGTTGGTTCCAAGCAGTGGTAAATGCATATGACACCATGTGAAGGTACAACCTTACATTCAAAAGAGGGTTTTGAAAACACTTAATTAGCCTAATTCTAATTAGCTTGAAAGGAAGGCCATACTGATCCAGCAGTATGGCTCTGAGTTTCAATCGTGGCTCTCTACATTGTACAAGGTGCTTTCGAATTAAGCTCCAATGTGATATGAACTTCTTTATCCTAGGCATATAAACTCACAAATTTTCCAGCTGTTTCATGTTGCTGTTTGCCCCTGTACTCGGCACTGGTGAGGCCGCACCTTGAGTACTGTGTTCAGTTTTGGGCCCCTCAGTACAAGAAAGACATTGAGGTGCTGGAGCGTGTCCAGAGAAGGGCAACGAGGCTGGTGAAGGGACTAGAAAACAAGTCTTATGAGGAGCGGCTGAGAGAACTGGGGTTGTTTAGTCTGGAGAAGAGGAGGCTGAGGGGAGACCTTATCGCTCTCTACAACTACCTGAAGGGAGGTTGTAGGGAAGCGGGTGCTGGACTCTTCTCCCACGAAACTAGCGATAGGACGAGAGGAAATGGCTTCAAGTTGCGTCAGGGGAGGTTTAGATTGGACATTAGGAAGAATTTCTTTACTGAAAGAGTGGTTAGGCATTGGAACAGGCTGCCCAGAGAGGTGGTGGAGTCGTCAACCCTGGAGGCGTTCAAAAAAGGTGTAGACGTGGCACTCCAGGGCCTAGTTTAGGAGTCATGGTGGTGTTAGTTGATGGTTGGACTTGATGATCTTAGAGGTCTTTTCCAACCCAATGATTCTATGATTCTATGATTCTATGACTTATCAGATTATGAAAAGAGCCATTGGCCTAATGGGCAAGAGAAAGAAAATTATATTGTTTTGCATGATGGGTGATTATTTCTCTTGATTCTGAATCTTTTTATTTTAAAAACTGGCTGATTAAATACTTGCTTTAAGTTTAGGGTTTCAGTCCATCTGTAGTGCTGCTTACATTGTTGGTTAATAATGATGTTTTCAGATTTTTTTTTAAATATATTATAGAACAAAAGACACTATGCCACAAGTAGAGCACAAATATGCCATCTTTGCACAAAACCAAGTGGCTTAACTATCATCAAACTTGTCACCATTGGCATCAACCTGCTTATGTATTTAAAATCCACGTTTAGTTCATTTCATGTAATTTTTTATAGCCTTCACCCTGTTTATAACATATCTCTTCAAGCAATTACAGTTTTTTTCTTTTGTTTTGTGAGTTATCTTTCAAAATACAAAATTCCTTTTGAAAGAATTTGTTTGGGGCAGATGTGTTCTAGCTGTCTTTCCATTTCTAACCCTACTTTTATGTCAGAACACTGAGATGCTATATTCAGTGTGGTGAAAAGGCTGTTCTTGAGACTTGGAAGATTTATTGAAAAAGGGTGATTTGGGGTAACATTCTTTGCCAAACTGGTTAGTTCATAGAATCATAGAATCATTAAGGTTGGAAAAGACCTCTAAGATCATCAAATCCAACTGTCAATCAACACCACCATGCCTCCTAAACCAGGCCCTGGAGTGCCATGTCTACAACTTTTTTGAACACCTCCAGGGATGGTGACTCCACCACCTCTCTGGGCAGCCTGTTCCAATGTTTAACCTCTCTTTCGATGAAGAAGTTTTTCCTGATATCCAATCTAAACCTCCCCTGACGCAACTTGAGGCCATTTCCTCTTGTCCTATCGCTAGTTTCTTGGGAGAAGAGTCCAACACCCGCTTCACTGCAACCTCCTTTCAGGTGGTTATAGAGCGCGATAAGGTCTCCCCTCAGCCTCCTCTTCTCCAAACTAAACAACCCCAGTTTCCTCAGCCACTCCTCATAAGACTTGTTCTCTAGACCCTTCACCAGCTTTGTTGCCCTTCTTTGGACATGCTCCAGCACCTCAATGTCTTTCTTGTACTGAGGGGCCCAAACCAGAACACCACTCGTGACCGGCCGCCAACTGGATCTAAACATTTCTGTAATTTTTAGTGCAGTGAAGAAAAATCTACCTTCACCTGTTGTAGACAGTTTTGAAACTGTCCTCATTTCACTTATGTTTTTTATTGCAGTTCATTTCCTTATGTAAAATTTGATACTATATTATCCTATGCCTGACTCTCAAGTTTTCTGGATTATGAGATGGATTATGAGAGTAGTCTTTTTGTGTCTTTTCTGTTTTGTTCATCTGTTTGAAACACAGCCATGTTTTTTAATATGTGTTACAAAATTTTGTCCAAACAAATAAATAAATGTGGCTAAACATATGTAGAAAATGTTGTTTCCAGTACTGTTCTGAAGATTTCTTACAATGCACATTGCTTTGATTTAAAGAGATTTATATAACTTATCTCCCTATCTCTCTTTGTTGCTCTATACCTTGTGCACAAAAAGTAAATGCTACATGTAGAGTCAAGAATTTACTGAAGGTCTAATGAATGTTTTGTTAAACTAATACAGTTAAAAGTGAGAGACACAAAGTACGACTACAGGGCAATGTATTCAGGTAGGTTGTATACTGTTGTATATTGTATACTGATGGACATTACACAAAATCTTTAAGCAGATAAAGTCAATCTTTTATGTAAAATTGCAATATTTTATAATGATATAATAGTCACTGCATATCAGATATTTAATTCCTGATATATTTTTATTTCTAATCCTAGAAGTGTCTTTTGGTTAACATGTCAACATGTGACCTACAGCACTGGTTTTAGTACTATATTTTTGATGCCTTAAAAATTGACTTTGTAGAAAGATTTAATTTACATTGAAATAATAGGTTGTGATAAAATGTTCCAAGGGGTTAGTTGCATACTAATATCTGAATTATTTACAAAAACGTGAAAAAGCTAGTAAAAAATGGCAAGACGGAGAAAGACAACAAAATTATGCAATATATTTTCTAGCTGATGCTAGAGTTTATTCCAGAACTCTTATTGTACAACTTATCAAATTTCTTTTAAAAAGAAGTTAAAGATAGAGCTAATTGAATAAGATATATATACATACAAAAGAGAATTTGATTTCTAAACTGGGAACACATTCAGTGTAGACAAATAATTTGGAATTTACAGAATCAAATGCTCAAACTGTGCCATTGTATTAGAGAACAGCCTTGTGCTTATTTTCCTAGAACAATGGACAAATAAATAGGATAGCAAAACTTTTCTTCTTTCTGACCCCACTTGGAGTTCACAACTGAGATGAACAATGGATAGCACTGCTGAGAGTACCTAAAGCAGGTGAGTAGTTAGGGAATGTAAAAAATGAAAAGTGTGCTGAGGTACATAAAGTTACCCTAGCTGAGAATTTTAGGATGTTTTAATTGACTTCTGTCTTCATTAGTATTTCTACATTGTCAGCACTTAAACTTCAGGTCTGAAACTTTGCTTGCTTGATCTCCTCGCCATAATGAGTTATTTTTTAAGGTGAATAAAGTGATTTTGTTTATTTTCATAAAACAATTAAGTAACCGTAAGCAGAAAGCACCTCAGAATAGAACAGAAAAGTTGCAGTACTTAACTGGAGTTTTAAATTAGCAAAAAAGTGCTGAAAATATTTTAAATTTCAATGGAACAACAACAACATTTTCATTGGCAAAACTTCCCTGATGATTGCTATTTGCACAATTACCTGCAGCAGCAGTTGTAGTGCATATGCTCCACAAAAGTAGAATGCTGCTATTAAAATAGAAATAAAAATATATCTTTTCATAAGAATGTTAGGTGGCTCAGGAGGAGATAAATTTGTTAAGTCTTAATCCTGGAATCCATTTCACAGATTCACAACAATACTTTGCACATGACAGAAGACCCGGTTAAGAGTACAAAAAATGCATCTACCAGGTTGACTAAACTAACTTTGTTACTTCTAGATTCTGTCCCTTACCTTCCCCCTTATTACTGTTTTTTCTTTCGCCTGCTCCTGTATTAGTATTTGGCACATAATGTCTGTTCTTTTCATTTCTTCCAAATAAAGAAAATTTGTGTGCAGGCTTAAGAATATGTTTTGGTACTTCTAATACTTATTTTGAAAAGAAAAGTTAAAAGTAACTACTCTTCTTTGTGTGTTTATCAGTTTTGAAGAAGTGCTGATTGGAGTGGAGTTTGCAAAGTGTACAAATTCTGGCCTTCAAGAAAGCACCACTTACTTTTTTTAATAACTTTTCTATATGGCCAAAAGGTTAATTGTGTCAGAACCTGTTCTCCATTCTCAAGTCATGTGATAACTGTGGGACGTTTTCTCAGCTGCTACCCTGGAGATAAACATAGATTTTGTTTCACAAGTCTTCTCACTCTACTGCCTTCTGTCCTCATTAAAGTTTCATGGATTTTTAAAGCAGAAGTTTGTCTTTATACAAATAAGTAATTAAGTCATAAATATTTGGACAAGACACCTTATTTAATGATGTATTTCTATATCAGCAAGTATGCCTACACTCTTAATACGACAAGATGGTGAATGTCTATTTCAATGCTGCAGGGTGGTGTCCCAGTATATTTCTTCTCTTTTGGGCTTCTTCTGAAGAAAAGGCATAATTTTCCCCAAACTTTTCTAATTGACCCACTGGACAATCAAAATTACCATGAGCTCACATTGTGGAATCTGGCTGAGCTAATGATTTAAATCTTCCCAACTTCTAAATACCTTTCAAACATTTAAATTGGCATATGGTTTTTAACACTGAGTAGCATTCCACTTGGTTTATAGTCAGCGACTCAAATACATCGCTTAGTTATTTGTTATTAATGCTATTAATTATTAGTATGGATTAAAAGTCTATAGATAAAACAGCTGAAAAGGAGAAGCGATGCAAAAGAAGAGAGCTGCATAGTTCTGCCTTCATGCCTCTCTCCTCATTGCTGCGTGTTCCCACCACACAGCATATGTGCATATCGTCACCCAGTGTGTTTCAGGCAGTTGTTTGCTCTGAAGTGGGTGCTAGCAGTTCACAACGGGGCTGAACAATGCCCAGAGTAGGAGTGCATGGCTGGGAGTGGGGAAGAGGAATAGTAGTTTCTCTAATAGTAGAGAAAGGGACAAGGAGAAAAAGATCTGGTCCTCTGAGAGCAGCAAGCTCTTACCAGTCTGGTACTGCGCTGTAAAATGACCTTTGCAGATTAACCTGCTGGCTGCAGTCGTTCCAGCCTTCTGGCATCAGCAACTGCATTCCCCAGCTCCTCCATGGGCTCTCCTCCTCGCTCAGCCCTGTCAGCATGCTGATATTTGATACTGGCAACAGGTGAATGGTGGTCTTCTTTCTTAGCATCCTGAAGCAGTGCAATGAATGATGGATCCAACAAGTGCTGGAGCCAGGAAAAGATAAAGGCTAACAGTGAAGCGAAGATCGTGGCAATCAGCTGTTAGACAGGCTGAGGCTAGTGAAAAACTACAGGGTAATGCCTCCAGAGCAGGCTGACATATCTGCAGATTACATTGCTGTTGAAAGAAGCACATCCTCCTTTCCTGGGCTTGTTTTCACCCTGATGTTGACTGTTGGCAGAAGAACTTGTACGGTAAACTGGATGGGGGAGCTGATATGGCTGAAAAAAACCCATTTTTTCCCCCTCTTGGATTAGTTTAATTCAGATCAGTGCTGCTGCTGAAAGAAATTGGTACTGAACTGTGGCTTAACTTGGAGGTAATAGGATATATTTCTCTGAGTATAAAAATAAAGGCTGGGAAACTGGCTGATAGAAGAAGATGGGAAAGTCAGATCAGGAAAGTCAGAGAAGCAAGGGTGAGTGAAACAAAATTGTGTAGTACAAAGTCTAATTAGGAACTAATAAGATTTTTCTGTTATAAGCTGGGAGTTATAATTGAAAGTGTCAGAGGAAGAGAGAGATCTGGCTTTATTAGTCTCAGGGTGACTAAAGTCATAAATGTGACATGGCAATGAAAAAAGACAAGTGTAAAGATACATCAGGAGGTATTACAGCATTTTTAGGAGTGAAAAGAAAATATTAAAGGCAATGTACACAGTACTAGGGGGATCTCATCTGGAATTCTGTTTGTAGTTTTGGTCACATGTTCAAAACATGAATTCTAAAAGGAAGAGATGCAAGATGGGTAGCTAAAGTTGGGGAAATAGAGGCTCTCTGTCTTACACAGGTATTATAACAAATTCTCATTATTTATCCTTGCAGAATAAAGAAATTGTACTGTCTTTTTATTCTCCTCAAAGAGAAAAGCACTGGCAGAATGACAATGTCTGTTTAAGCTGTAGAACAACGTTAGCAGAAGAACAAATGTGTATATGCTGGCAGTAATGACCTATTTTGTAGAAATGAGAGACAATAACCATCTGGGAGTGAGATTCTAGGTTGGTCAGTAAATGTGCTGGGTTGGTTCTTTGTCCTAGTACTAGGAAGCAACTTGACCATTTTGTCACATGAAATATATAAAATACATAATTCTAAAAGCTGGAAACTAGACTTAGAAATCAAAAGGCTCTTTCTTTCTAAATTCAAAATTTTTAATCTTTTTTCCCCCCAGTACCAGCAGTGCTGGAGGGTAGAGGTAAAGTGGGAGGAACTAGGAACATGTCTCTCTAATTAGAGGAAAGCAATTCGTTATACTTATTATTATAATATAATTATATTTATTATATTCAGTGAGGCTGAGGTTTATTTCCTAAGACATGAAAGACAGATTTTCTGAGTGAAAGTTGTATATTGCAATTATTCCTCTCTTAAGCCTTCAAAGCACAAAAAGTCAGGCTATATGAGGGTATGTATAATGAGAAATGTAGTCTTCTTTAAGGCTGTAAACAAATAAAGATTCAATTTGTTCAGTAGCTCGTAGCATCTATGCAACTGATAAGATAAACAATGCATCTGTTTTCAATTAATAATTAAGTTACACTAAAAAAATAGATGGAAATGCATGTTCCCTTTGATATCTTCTGCTTTTTTGAATTGATTACATCTCTACACACAAAAATAAGTCTTTTCTATGGTTTATTACAGAATATTTTTGCATTGGTGATAGAGATGTTGGCATTTTTCTGTTAGAAGAAAGATGAGATAGTAGTGACCACTGAATGGCTTCCTCCCTAAGATAAGTGTGTGGACTGTTGCTTTCAGAGAAGAGACCAGCATAAAGAACATATATATGAAACACGTAAATTCCTCTAAAAACTTCCTTAAAAAGCCTTTGCATGTTTTTCTGCATTTCAGTTTCCACCAAACTGTACATACGCTAAGGTTTTATTTATAATAAAAATATGCTTCTCACATTCATTCTTATAAATATACACTCATTCCAACATGCATCATTGCATCATCAGTCCAGCCTTGCAGAGAACAGTCTGTATCAAGTAAGTTCACAGTCAACTTCAGGTGTGACTGTCAATGCATATGAAAATCATGAATTCCTATAGTTGCTAAATACATCCTGTTCTTTTTTCTATTAAATGATAGAGAAGTTGAATGCATCAGTTTTCTAAGCTCTCTGTATTTGAACATTTTTGTGCATAAAAAGGAATAATGCATGTTTTTATCTGGCCCTAACTCCACAAAGCACTTAGGCTCAATTTAAGAAAGTATTCCTAGCCAAGAGAGCCCTTTAGTATATGCTTAAATGCTTTGCTGAAGCATGGCCAGTTGGAGCAGACTGCCAACATTTCATGTCATGAGCAATAGTCTACTCTTACTTACATTCATCTACCTTCACTGCAGTTGATAGGTTTGCTTAATGCAGTTACTGTTACAAATCTAGCATGCAGTTAGGAGTCTTTTACAAAGGAGTTCCTTTAACTCATAAGCTGTTTAGAGCACTGCGTGCTTTCTCTGTTTAGTTCAGGGGCCCCAGTCCTCATTTTGGACCTCTATGGTTATATAGTAATAGTCATCTAGCTAGCAATTTAAAATATCTTTGAAGTATGTAGGTATAATGTGGCTGGGTGACCAAGGCTGTTTAAATTTTTTTCCCTTGCTACAGGGCATTTAAATTTGTAAAATTAATATTTTATTAGAGCTGTCTTTCTGTATTTAAAATATATTTTGGCAGCACAGTGAAGTTAGTTTATGATGAGCATTAGTTTATGATAAGCATTCAAAACCTCTGAGCTAACTAAACATCAATGCTGGCCAATATTGTGTCTCTGGAGGTTAGACAGAGAGGTGGGTCCATTCCAGAGTGAGGTCTGACTCACAATTCCATAGTGGGAATGAAAGATAATATTGACTATAATGTTTGTGTATAGTATAATAAACCCTTTATATGCATTTTAAGGGGTTGTTTATGAGGACAGAAATGCAAATATAACTCTCTGTGGACGGAGACTTAAGGCATGGTCTTGGGAAAAATTTGATCTGAATAATATTTGTGTCGTGTTCATCCTTGGTTTTGTAAGTGTTGTCAGTACTGGGCCTGTCACTATTGATTGTTAAAGAGATTTTGGTTCATCTGGTTCATTAGATTGAAAAGCTAAAGCTATGTTATGCCAAAAATGCAGATTAATTAGTAGTTTGTTAATAATAATTTGTTTTAATTCTCTTTCTCACTTGTGAACATTCTCTTGCGTGTTACTTTTAAAAAAATAGTATTATACTGGATAGGTGAAAAAGTGAGTGTTCACAATAGCATGGCTTTCTTACCTTTTAAATTTTCTAACTGTGGTCAAGAATGCTGTACGATGTGTAAGCGGATTCTAACTGTGTAAGCTAATTCTAACTGCAGTGTTCTCATTAACATCAGGTAAGGAATAAAGATAATGATATTCATTTCAAGACAACCTAATAGATATGGAGTTGACTAGGACATGTGGGTTCAGTCTCTTCACGATGGACTTTCTACGTGGTCTCTGTCCTTCTTTAGTCCTAATCTGTTGAAGCACTGTAGATATAAGCTTATTGACTGACATGTGCCAGAAATCATAACAGTAACAATAAAATTATTGAATTTTGTCCTTATTTGTCAGAAAGAGTCCACAAAACCAATCTACATGTTCAAGAGTCAAAAAGTGGGACTCATGCAGGATCCACAATTTGTGAATATTACATGGCAGTCTTCAGAGCGGCTTACTACTGTAAATCTCTTTTCCTCATTCCTCCTTTCATTCTGCTCCCACTCACAGTTTTCCATGATCTTGCTGCTGCAGTCCTTGGCTTTCCTTGTATCAATATTTCCTAGCATAGGGTCTATAATTTTACTCATATTTACTCTTCTAATGTTACTATTACTCTTCAGATTGAGGACTTTTCATTCTCAGTCTTCTGTAAAACACCAGAAAGGCCCTTTTGGTCATCACATCAACCCATTTACTTTATTCCATAAACTCATATGGTACTTTGCATATGATACATTGCCATAAAGTGTTGTGCTAGTACTGATCACCCCTATCAGAAAAAGTAAAACCCCAATGATTTGGCTCATGCTTAAGCATTACACTCTGTCATATAATTTTGTTATGTGTATGTGAGAAAGCAGTATTCTAATAGAAATAAAAGCTGAAGCTCTCAGCTTGTGTCGTAATAGCTGCCTATTTTATTGGAAGTGAAGTTTGATTTAGCTTCAGGAACGCTGGCCTATATATCTTTGCCTAGCATTGCAAGAAAGGGGTCTCAAATGAATACTAAATTTTTTGTAGAATGTCTGCACAACTTACATATGTAAAATTTTATAGTGATGTTTTCATTAGTTGTCTTTCTTTTGAAAGTAAAACTACTGGAAATTGCTTGTGACTGGGATGACATCGTGAATTAGAAAGGACATGAATTTAATCTCTCATAGAGGCAGCTGTGTCTGATATTTTAATATGGTTTTAGAGAGAAACAAAGGAAAGCTAATTAATGTGTTTGTGTAAAATCTACAGATTACAGTGTTTAGCCACAGTCAGTTCTTCTTTACCATGGAAGGAAATGATGGTTGTCCTCTCCACATCTGTTGCAGTGATTTAGGGCCTACCCAAACAAATAATTAAAAAACTGTGAATGCTCTGGTTGCTAAAGACAAAAACAATTAAACAACAGGCTGATGAGAAGAAGCTTCTGACAAAATAATTTTATACTAAATGAAGAAAGAAAGATTTCAGTTCAGATGGTGCTAAGTAATTGAATTGCAAAACACAGTGCCGCATTACCATGACCATAAAACAATAGTTTGTTCTGTGGTAACTGAAAAAAATTCTTAAGGTTGGTAACACTGGCAAATACAGATGTACCACTGAGAAACATATTTTGCTTTATGGAAGTGGTGAAAAGCCTTGGCTACTTGTTTAAAGATCTTGTCCTACTATTCCCATTTCGTATTTCCAGCAGTGGTAGTAACAGAGGCTGAGCCATCAGGAATAAGAGTTTAGTGACCACCTGCATTATTGCTACCATGTTCAGCACACTTAGAGCATTGGACAAATGTCCTTATGCACACTGTGTGATGTGTCAGCTATTGATCATGTCTTAATCGATTTGGACCTTTAAATTTTTAATCTGTAACATAGAAATAATCTTTTCTTCTAGTTTTATTTCTCTGCAAATTGGTTTCTAAGAGATGTATAATTTAAAGCATTCCTAATTATATTATTAGTGGTCTAGCTTTTGTTAAAATCAATGCTAAATGAATTGTTATAAACAATTATAATTATATAGAGGAAGGAAAATATGAAATGTAAACAATTTAGTTCTAAGGTGCACCTTTCACTAAGATTCAAATGGAAAAACCAGGCCACAGAGACTCTGTAGAAGCCAAGCAAACTCTCAAAAAATGAAGTTTTGCAAAAGTGGTAGTAGAAATTTTATTATGGATTTCTTAAGACAGAGTATTTATACCATAAAAAATAATTATATAAANTACTCCAGACTTAGTATCCTATTTTTACTGTCTTATCCTGTTTTACATTCCAAAATACTCCAAAACACAGACAATAATTCAGTAGTGTTCAAAAGGCAGAAAACTGACAAGAGCTAGCTCTTCTGTCTGGGTAAGTTATGATTTCTTCCTTTTCAATAGGTAATTGAAATTCACTGGTGTTAAACTGGAGTGGAGAATCCCAGGCTTAAAG
>WAAD01016267.1:9332-28983 GCA_013389945.1 Fregata magnificens
CTAGTTGCTACCATCTTCTGTGAAGATAAGATGGATTACTTAACCCCTAATAGTGCACAACAGGATGTGCCTTTTTCAGGCCATATGAAACCCTGGTACTGCCAGTAGACGTTGCTGCACTTCTATACTGTTTTCTACACTTTAGCATTACTAATAAAAATTATACCTATCTTTCTTAGGTATCTCAAAAATAGTACTTCATACAAAACTAATAGCAACAATATATTCACAGACATGAATTATTAATGAATAATAAGATTTACATATTTCACATGGTCATTCAATCAGCTAATCATACATAAAAACTTATCTGCTCCTTGAATTGCTGCTTACCCAAGAGCACTTTTGGCAGACATAGCAACTCAACACTGCCAATGACTTTCATATACCATACGGAAAAGAAAATCCTGAAATAGTGTTTGGAAGAGATGCAATAATTACTTTGTTACAAGATGGGGTGGTTGCATTGTATCATATCCTATTGTGTTCTTAATTGGGTTTCACCAGCATAAAGAAATCTAATCATGCAATGTGCTCCAAATACAGGAAATTCTATACATTTGGTCTCGTATTATCACAGAAATTGACTTTTGATGATAATATACAGAGAACTTGTTGCCAGCTTATATTATTAGGACATGTCTCAGTGCTAACATGCCCTCTTCAAAATGAAAAATAAGCCAGAAATTCTTTCATTGGGTACTAGCCATGTTGAAAATGACAAAAGGAAAGGAAGAACAGTACTGAAAGGAACTATAATTAGTACAGAACTTGTAAGAATGGATGAAGATATTTAAAGTTTTATTTAACATTTTTGTTTGCCCTGTTAGTATGTTTTTTCTGTACTTCTGCATCATTAATCTACATTAAATTTCTGGGGGGACAATCTTTTTAGCAAGGCCTGTTGTGACAGGACAAGGGGTAATGGTTTTAAAATAAAGGAGGGTAGATTTAGACTAGATATTAGGAAGAAATTTTTTACAATGAGGGTGGTGAAGTGCTGGAACGGGTTGCCCAGAGAGGTAGTGGAGGCCCCACCCCTAGAAACATTCAAGGTCAGGTTGGACGGGGCTCTGAGCAACCTGATCTAGTTAAGGGTGTCCCTGCTCACTGCAGGGGGGTTGGACTAGATGACCTCTAAAGGTCCCTTCCAACACAAAGCATTCTATGATTCTGGGTTTAGTAAAGCGTACCTGTATTTTAAAATAAAATGTAAGGGTTTTATTGAAAGCATACTAAGGACAATATGCCTTCTATGTTATTAAATGTTGATTTTCATTTTTTCCCATGGTAATGGTACTGCAGTACTGTTGGACCAAAGCTGGCTGAGTGGGAACAGTGGGAGCTTGTGTGTGGCACACCTTGTGAGAACTTGTTTGTTGTTCCACTATGTGGCACACATGAAATCTCCAATATCTGAAGAGACAAGGAGCAAGTAAATGCTCTGCGAAATTCATTACATTCTAGTTAGAGTCATTAGGACAGAATGTTCTGTTACTTGAATACAGAGCAGCTCCCTGAAGTAAAGGGACTTATTCTGCTGCGCTGCAAAGGATTTACTTGCTATTTACAGCAGCAAAACAGGAAGAAGAATTTGATCCCCTGCTCAGAACTAGGAATTTTCAGCTTCCAAGACTTATCTAAACTCTTTTTTAATCACTAACTTTTTTATTTCACATTTGTGACAATTCTGCACACAACCCCTTCAGAAAAGAACTGAAGCTGCTGGAATAGCAGAACAGAAAACAAGTTATTATTCCCTTTGCCTCCTATTGCCGCTCTCCCCTATTGACACATTTCATTGTAAATGGGCTTTGTGCAGGGAGAAGTGAATTCCTCCCTTGCTAAATAAATGTATAGACTTTAAAAAACAGAATAAAGTGGGCCTGGTTTAAAACAAAACTGTATTTGCGCACACCTTTAATTAACAATATAAATATTTTCAAAATAATAACATTTTTATAGTGGCCATAAGACACTCTGAAATGAACACTCAGTGGTGGTAATTCATACCTAGTTGCATTGACGGTGACTTATCCTTCAGCCTCATGGCTAGCAGCAGCACACTATGAATTAATGCAGTACAGTTTATGCCCTACCATACCTTATTGCTTAATTAAAAATGAACCAGTTTATTAAACTGAAGAGATGAAGCTTCACCCCTACATGCCTGAATGAGTCTTTGAGCAGCACAAAAGTCGCTTTCAACTTTCCTCATTTCAAGCCTCTCACAGTAACTATTCACACAGAGATTTGTTGACTGTTCTTGAATACAGTTGCTTCTTTTGCGCTGTGGTAATCCATGTATTTGCAGGATAATGAGTTGTGGGAATGCCTAGATTCTGCACCCCTACCTTTCTTTTAAGCTGTTGTCCTGCCATAATAAAACACCTCTCTGGAAATACACCCTAAATAACTATTTCTGAAACAGCAATATAATTTTCTTTCAGTACTTTGCAATTCGACAACACTGACAACGACAGCGCTCACAGAGCCATGACTTTCAAAAGAGACATTTTCCCCAGAGAGTTGGTTAGGTAATGTTCATTTGAAGCTGGAAGACAGAATCTACATGTGGCAATAGTGTTAATGTTCTTGCTACAGAATTATTCTGAGTCTCACATGACATGAGCTGATAACAGAAAATGGTATACTTGAAGTAAAATTAATAGTTCTAATGGGTTTCAAAGATAAGTTCCAGTAATTAACAAAGATATAACTTACTGCTAGTGACATTGCTCTGTCATCTTTTAATTGTTCTAGAAGCTTATGTTGACTCTAATTACATTATCCCAAACTTGATTCATTAATCATTTAGATTTTTGTCCACTTATATTTGAAGAATTGTTTTTCCTAATTTACATGAATTTTTCCTCTTCATCTCTGTTTTAAGAAGATATTACTCCTTACAAGTTATGCTTCCTTTCCTATCCTATCCTATCCTATCCTATCCTATCCTATCCTATCCTATCCTATCCTATCCTGTCCTGTCCTGTCCTGTCCTGTCTTTTTCTTTAGTGCTCCTTCACTCAGCCTCCTAGAAACTATCAAGAAAAAGTTTGCTAGAGTACTGTCTACAATTGGAGAAATCGGTCACAGTATACAGTAATACCTGTACCCTTCCATTCAATTATCTGCATGAGATTTTTTATCTTATATTGCAGCTACTTAGCTGCAGGTAACTAGGCAGGAAACTGAACTACAGACAGCAGGGATGGTGAAAGAAAGGCATTTCATATTATGAATGGTTTTTCTTAATACACATCTTGGCCCTGGTTAATATAGGAGTGCTCAGAATAGACCACTTTTAGTCATATTTGTGGGTATGTGAAAGACAGAGTATGGAAATAACTAGATTTGAAAAAAGGTGTCTAGAAGCTCATATAGCTCCTGATGGTGCTTCATATAAAATTTATATGCTACAAATTATAATTATAGTTGGTGCAGATACTAACACATAGAATGCAGGCTGGCTAATGCTTCCTGTTCTGAAGCTGTTTTCAGCTGTTGATAATTTTGCCAAACTTTAGGCATTTGGAGTGAATTATCCATGCTGCATCACCTTGATTACAAATTTTGACATAAACGGATCCACAATCTCCAAAAATGTGTTTAGAGGGAAAAAGATTTAAAAAAAGATTAAAAAAAAATTTAAAAAAGATGTTGTTTGTTTGTTTGTTTGTGTAGAAAGAGGGGTATAAATGCCTCTTCTTAACAGACAGTAGCATGTCTACAATTTGAATAAGGTCTTTGAAACAGACAGTCCTTCTTTTTGGATCTGTGTTTGGATCAGGGTGTCAGTAAACAGCTTTTCAAGTTACTGCCAGTTCTGTTTATTAAAAAAAATGCCACTCCACATTTCCACCACATGCTTCAAATCCAATGATGTAGTTGACATACATTCAGGAGTGACCTGTTAAAGATTTGCTGCTAAACTCTGAAGCTGAGTTGCATGGGGTCCAGAGAGGACATACAGTTTCTATTTTCTGAACAACTCTGAATCCCCAAAGTAATCAGCCATAGTCAGAACTCACCTGAACTTCTACTGCTTCATGTGATGGACTGATGAGCACAGGCCTGAAAAATGAGACATACATTTCTTCTTGATTTAATTCCTTTCCTGAAAGCTTCAGGACAGTGAGGAAACAATGAGGACATAGAAGAGAGAGAATCTGTGGGACAAATGAGAGTGTGGTGAATAAGAAATAGGTGTAAAGTTATCTGAGAGAGAAGTAGAGTGGCTGAATCACTAGGGAGGAAAGCTATTTGCTGGTAGGGAATTCAGAAATGCATTAGTGTAGACACAGGACAAGAGAAGGATTGCTATCCAAGGGATTCAAGAGAAAGACAGAAGAAGGGATTGAGGGAAAATAGGATTATATGAAGGTAAAACAGGAAAAGTAGGGGCAGAAGTATGTTTTTTCATTTGGCATATTCCCACCTACAGCTGCAACTGATTGTGAAGTCATGAGATCCTACGTTAGTTTTCTGCCAGAGAAGATTCTCTAACAAAATACATTCCTCACGGCTTTTTTCATTCCTTTCTGAGCATTAGTCCACGTGAGACAGCAGCCTTCTGCTGTCATCCTTTCCTTCATCAGCTCAGTTCACATAGCAGTAAGGACGCTCATACTGATACTGAGTACAATTTCCAAATAAATATTATTTCTTTATTTTTTAAAGGTTTTTACTTTTTAAAGGAAATTGCATCCAAGAATAAAAAAAAGAAAGAGATGAAAAGGAGGGGACTTAAGCAGCAGAAGCTAATCTTTGGGTGAGAAAAACAGAATTAAATTCACACTGAAATCTTGATCTATTTTTGGAGTGGTTTAAGGGACATTTGGCCTACTGACAACATTATAGGACAAGAACGGTTTCATTTCCACTTGGTGTAAGCACACCATTCCAACAAAATGGCTGTGCACGCTTTTGACTTTCAATGATTACACTCATGCAGGGGCAATCTTTGTTTTTAAAAAGTCTTTTGCACATTAATAAGTAATATTTGACACAGTCAAGTGCTTTAGATTTACAGCACACAAGGCAAATTAATTAGTGAGTGTGGTGCAGTTTGTCTCAAAGCTCATTCTTTTTCAGATGACTGAAGCAGTGGCGATTTGCCGACATATTTTTGTTTCCTTTTCAGTTGTTCATCAGAATAAGCAATGGTTAGACTCCAGATGCCTAACTACTTTTTAGTTCTTGTTTATAGCATAGGTTTGCAAAAATGTCAGAGCTGTGGTGTTCCTCTGAAAAAGTGAAAAACACTGCCTTTTGGCAACATTTAAGCATTCCTCCAGCAGTGGAAACAAGAGTGTTGCAGTTAACAGTCCTAGAAGATATTTCAAGTTTGGCATCACTGTCCAGGCACTCAGCCAATCACTTTGTAGCCTGAAGGTATAAACAGACATACTACAGAGGGGATTTACAGAAGTACTTGAACTTCAATACAGTAGGTGACAATAGAGAACACAGATATATGGGACAAAGAGAAAGCCACTGCTAATAATCTGTCTCAAGGAAAGGATATTACAGATCAGTGGTTCATTTTACTTTTCCATTTTTCTGTAACCACTACTTATCAGTAGTGAAAAAAATAAATAGTACATTCTTAGGTATTCCTTTATTGCATAGTTCATAGAGACAATTTCTTGTAGCATTTGGAAGAGCATTTCCTTCACACAAGGTAAAAGATGAATGATAAACTGTGATTATAATGAAAATAATGTTCTCTAATGATTTTGCAGGAGAGTAGATAATAAGAAAAGTGACTGGTAGTTCATTACTATTTTCATGTCTGTCAATAAAATATCTGAAGTAAGAGAATTTCATAACCTTGTGTATCCAATTTTGTTTCACCAAGCAGATTTGCTTTGTGGACAATTTTGTAAAAAACCCTAATGAGCCTTTTACTACACAGATTTTCCTAGTAAAAAAAAAAAAAAAAAAAAAAAAAAAAAAAAGAGGTACAAGTTTATTTTCAGATGAAAAGGATTGCAGGGGTTTTTTTTCTCCTTGAATACTGTTATCTGTGCTGTGAGTCTCAGACATGGAGAAGGGGGAATTCAGTTTTTATGCTGAAAACATTCTAAATGTGAATTTCTAGTGATGTCTTAGATTAGTTCATGAGAAGAAGACTCATACAGGGTATCCTGTATGATACTGGTACTCCTATCATTGAGGGCTTCTATACAGATGTCTTATTCTACAGGGAAGACATACTTGATTAATCTGAAACTTTATTATCCATGTTTATACTATGATATTGTGGTGGATTGACCTTGGATGGCTGTCAGATGCCCACCCAGCCACTCTCTCACTCCCCCTCATCAACTGACAGGGATGGAAAAGCTCGTGGGCTGAGACAAAGACAGGGAAATCACTTACCAATTATCATCAGCAGAAAAAACAGACTTGATTTGGGGAAAATTAATTTAATTTATTGCCAAGTAAATTAATTTGGATTATGAGACACAAAGACAAATTGAAACAACACCTTTCCCCCACCTCACCCCCTTTTCCCAGGCTCAGCTTTCACTCCTGACTCCTCACTCATTCCTGACTCCTCTACCTCCTCCTACCCCAAGCAGCACAGGGGGATGGGGAATGGCGGTTGTCATCAGTCCATAACACTTTGTCTCTGCCTCTCCTTCCTCCTCACACATCTCCTCTCCTCCAGCATGTGTCCTTCCCATGGGCTGCAGTCCCTCAGGATAAACCTGCTCCAGCATCGGCTCTCCACAGGCTGCAGTTTCCTTCAGGAAATACCCACCTGCTCTCGTGTGCGGTCCTCCACAGGCTGCAGGGGAATCTCTGCTCAGGTGCCTGGAGCACCTCCTCCCTCTCCTTCTTCTCTCACCTTGGTGTCTGCAGGGCTGTTTCTCTTGCATTTTTTCCTCTGTCCTCTCACTGCTGCATGGTGTTTTTTACCCTATCTGACATACACTTTCTCAGACGTGCCACCATCTTGGCCGAGGGGCTCAGCTGTGCCCTGCGGTGGGTCCGTTGGAGCCGACTGGAACTGGCTGTGTCTGGCTTGGGGCGGCCCCAACCTCTCCTCACGGAGACCACCCTGCAGCCCCTCGCTGCCAGCCCCTGGGCACCTGCACCCAGTACAGACATTTTGTGTAACATTTTGAAAATAACAAATAAAATCCTGTAGCTTTACTTAATATACTACAAAGTATTGAAGTGTTACAAATAACCCATAGATAGCATATGTGAGAAAGGACATCTTGCTATAGCTTTATATAGAATCAGTAAAGAAAGAGCGAAAGATTAACAGTCTGTTACATTCAAAGTTGCTAGGGATTTTCAATATGTAAATCAGGTAGTTTAAGATGATAATTTATCCTTAGCAGGAAATAGCTTGATACATTAATTTAAAACCAAGAAAGAGGATACAGAATACCAGCGCAAAATTTTCTTTGGAAAAGATGTTTTTGCTCATTTCACACCTTAGCACAGTGGCAATAGAGAATATGATCCTTGCCATGAAAGGTTTGATAACAGTTTGGATGGGATATGAATTAATTGAAAAATCCAAAGAAACACTGAACAAGGAATGAGAAACTATTGGAGGTCCCATGAGATGAGCAAGTTCCATCAGGTTGTCAGTAACAACTAGATGAAAATTGATATGAGCTCTCTTATTTATTATGAACTAAACTTTTGAGACCCTACCTAATCTGCAGAGAGAAGACTGCAAAGCTATGTGGAGCACACAGAGCTCAGAAGTAGACGAACACTAAGAGTATTCAAACACTAGCAAAAAAATACTTCATCCTTTAAACATTGGTTTTATTTTAGCATTTTGAACAGTCAGAAATTCCAAGGAAGCAAATTAATCTTATCGTTAACCTATACTTAGTGTCTTTGGAAAACTTCATTTTGTTACAACATTCTGTTCCTGTTTGTATATTTATTTTTCTCCCGTGCACAAAATGGTAATCATAAATTACAATTTCTATTTGAAATTGTCAGCATGTTTGTTACTTTTTCTTGAAGTAATTTCCCAAAGGACCAACACTGAGGAATGCACATGCTTCCTCAAAAGAAGTACTATGTTCTCTTAGCTTCTAATCAGTATTAATTTACAAGTTACTCATTCTGATTATTTAAAGATACCTGTCATTCCTCTCTAGTGTTTAGCTGGGTATTATTTTCAGTTCAAGATACTTTAATTTAGTTTTATTCAGATATGATGAAGCTTTCACTTATTTCACTTTACCTTTCATTTAGGAAAACATTGCTGGTTGTGGAGCACTTCAATGCATACTTAGCGTCAAGCTCATGTTAAAGTTCCACAGAGTTAGTATGCAAATGCAAAGACTGTCCTGATTACAGGGACTTAGTGTTTGTATTTTTACAATATTATCCAATAACAACTGAAAGTTATGATAAGAATTGAATAAGAATTAAGAAAAGGAAGAAAAATGCTCCTGATGCATATTTTTTCATGAAATAAAATTAAAAGGAAACTGTTTAAGACTTCTTCAGGTAACAAAGTTAAGTATTCTCTAAGTAAATCTAAGATTATTTTTACATCGATGCAATGAGCAACACAAGTAAATTCCTGTGGCATTAAAATACATTGGAGCATTTTTACAGAGGAAAGACTGCAGGCTTTAAAAGCAGCTGAGGTGACCTATGTCCTAGGGACATGATTTTGTTTCCTCCTCATGTCATAAATAGATCCTGTGCCATTGATGTCCAATAGACTTCAGGAGAAATCCAAATGAACACCCTAAATTTGAACAACTGCAGAACTACTTGATCACATGGACATCAGGGAAAAGTGTGGTCCCTGGATCATTTATGTATAGTAAATCTCCACATTCATTATCTTCAGATATTCTGCGGTGGAACTAAAGATATTTATGATGGGGCAATTCAGCAGGTACCTTAATGCAAAGTCTTCATGTTAAGACAATCGTTTGGAGTCCGTCCATCCCTTCCAGCTATTAATCCCCATATTTCTACAAAATCCCATTCTAAAAACATTCCTTTCTTACTCCTGCCTCCTTGTTCCTCTTGCTGTCTCTCCTATGGTGTTAGAGTCCTCAAATGTGACATTGCAAATTTTAATCTTCTTTATTATAGAAATAGTGCAAAACTGTTCCATCAAAAATTATTGACCATTTTCCATAGAGAACCAGCTAAAAAAGCATTTGGAAAACATCACTTCTGAGTTTAGTCATATAGAATTGCCTGCAAATGGAGAGCACCTTTTATACTTCTATACAGTTAAATTGACTACATTTTAGGCTGCTAATGTGTTACAAGTACGGACCGTCAGTCTGTCTTGTATCATCTCAACTCTTATTCCTTTCTATGTTAATCTCCACTATTGGCTTTTCTTATTTAACAGTACTAATATGTGATCATACTCCCAGCAGTTTTACAGGTTAAAGTTAAAAAAAGAGTCCTTTTTAAAATTAGGAATATTTTTTTTACTGTTGATTTTTAGTGTTCAGAACATCAATAGTATATTTTAAATTTAAAATGAAAAATACTCTGCTTATGGGATCTATTGTCCATATAGTTCATAGCAATTGCAGTATTTTTAAACTGAAAATTGCTTGTTTAATTTTACTTTTGAAGAGATTTAATTCTGTTTTCTAATACTCATGGATAATCATATCTAAAGTAGGCAAAACTAGGTCCTAAGTTTAGAACTTCAGGCTTTATCCTGATGTTGATGCTACTATTTTAAGTGTTACTGGTTGAGGGCCATCCTGTGTGTTTTAACACTTAAGGAAATTTCTGGAGTGAAAATTTGTTACTCATGAAGCACCTTGATTAGGTGTCAGACCTTTTTTTTCCCTCCACATGAATAAAAGCAAACTTTTCCCATAATACCGTAAATCATGTGAAACTGACTGCCATGAAGACCTGGGGTCATAGTCTATTTCAGCACTGCTGCTGGCACTAAATGGCAAGTGCCTATGCATAGGACAACAATTCACAGCAATTTCTTTTTACTGCAACTGGCACCTGATAGTTTCTGACTGCAAGGTGAGAGACTGTGAATGTGCAGGGCAGTTTTCCGGTGAAGCCTTGAGTATCTTGCTTATTTCCCCAGAATTTCAAGTACTTGCATTGCACGTGTGCTTGTATGTTTGTAGCATGATATTTTAAGGTAAAAGGTGGGTCAAGTTTCATATATAAAGAAAGGCTTTTTGCAAATAGATTCAGTTTGTGGTTTTTTTTTTTAATGTTGCATACAGTGCATGCATACATTGCATGCTGTGCTGTAGAAATAGGTAAAATATGACTATGAGGAATAATAAACTTTTTTTCATGAAAATGCATATGTCTTGCCGTGACTATTTTTGGAATAAAATTGCCAGACCATGAGAGGATGAAAACTTTGAATATTAATAGAAGACTGGATAGTTAAAAAGAAAAGTGTGGGGGGTTTTATTTAATTGTATAAAAATTTAAAAAAAAAAGCCTAAACAAAGGAAATAATTTTAAAAAATCCATATTATATGACATATTATTATAATGCAACATGCAAGAAATATTTAAAGAAATAGGAACTCTTTTAAGTGATGTAAGTCTATTATCTTAAATATCACAATGAGCTGTATTAGACTATTTACATTTTCTAAATGCAATTCATTTTTACAAATGTTTTAACTTTCAGGTGCCTGGTTTTATACAGAATATAGGTCAAATTTTAGATTTTTGGTCTATTTCACCATGAAGTTTAAAAGACTGGGATTAAAAATTTGAGTGAAAATCTATAAATATTGCTGAAATTTTTACTTTTTTGTTCTTGTCATTATCTTGGTCATGGAACAAAAATTATATTATTGGGTTGTTTTTTTCTTTAAAGTTCATTGGTTTTGACCAGTACAGTAAATTACTTTTGATAAGAGAAGAATAACTACCTGTCCAGATGCATATGAACACACATTGTTTTCAGACTCAGTATGTCAAGACTGAAGAATATAATTTTAACACACATTTCATCTCCCACAATGCAAATATTACAATTCTTCTGCTTTATGCTGTGTCTAAAACTATCTAAGTAGATACAGCTTATTGCTGTTAAATACATATTTTTATATTTTTTCCAGTTAAAACATATTTAACTAAAACAAGTCTTGCAAAAAGAGGGTTAGAACCTAGTAGCTATCAAACATCACAAGAAAAATTAGGATGATGAATGTATATTTAAAGCTAGATATCACTATCCAAGAATGATGTAAAATAATCAGGAGTATTATGGTAGTATTGGAATAATCACCAAACGGTGGCATTCTTATTTTAAAGTTTGGAGAGTAAGGCAAATTCATCATTTTTATGCAGATATTGTTTTATTTATTTGTTTAGTAAAGGTATCAAGCAAATGCTTCTGTTCTGTTTGTCATTGGGGTTTTTTGGAAGTGTGTTCCCTTTTATCCTATTACTGTATAAAATGCAACAGGAATAATCACTTGATATCTGCAAGACAGAATGCTTTATGTATGAAGTTGTATCAATGAACACAGCTGACTGATATTGAGCTTATAATACTACAAACCTTGACGAGTTAGTGAACCTGTGCATTATTAATACAGGAGCAGTTCAGCGGGGAAATATTGCTTTACATGAAATATGAACACATTGCTTAAGCTTCAGAGGAGCACTTAGATTTACTTGCACGGTTACAGATAATGAAGCTATAATAAAGTTGAGATCAAATTAAAAACACAAGATGAAAATGCTTAGTACTATTTTGTATTTTGTAAATTCATTTTGCTGCTGTCGTACTCAGAAATCTCAAGGTCTTACACATTGGTTATGATAAATATAAAACCATTAATTTTTCAGAGTACTGTAATATATTTTATTTGTCCTAAATATCTTTTGAGATTTAAAAAAACAAACAAACAAAACAACAAAACAGATCAGATCATTTGACATGACCTTATGACTACATAAAAAATGATTTTTTATTACACAAGCAATCATAAATTAAAATATTTCTATTTGATAGTAAGGATCAATAAATAAAATATATCCTCCTCCAGAGATTGCTATGACTCTTCTGCATATATGGAATTTGTAATCAATCCATAAAATAACTTTACTGACATATATATATACTTTTTTTTCTCTAATGATAATTTATTTATGGCCCTGATTTTCAAGCGTATATATGTCATGAAATGGCCATTCCACTGTGATCACATATGGTGAGTTCCTTGTATTAACTGTATGGTTGTGAGTCCATAAGTTTATAACTGACTGTACAAGCTGAAAACCAATGAAAAACAGTATCTAAGTATAAAAGTTATGTTATTATGTAATTATTATTTTTTGCAGTCATGAAGTTAATCACAAATAAATATTTTAAATTATATATAGATTCCTAGAAATGCATACGTATATGTAAAAATGTGTATATATATTCCACAAGTGTTTATGTATATATGCTATCTGAAGTGAAAAATTTGAAGTCTTTGTTCTTTTGGGTTATTAAAAACAACATTCAGAATTAAAAATGGGATTCTAATATGGGTTTTCACATAAGTAAAATTATGTCTTCTACATGATCCTTCTTAAACGTAGTTCTCAAAAGACCAACAAGAAGAGTCTTTTGTAGCAAAACAGAATATAAGCATATCTTTGGATAAATAAATATTATTAAAAGCAATCAGCTGGGACTTAGAAGGCTTGGAGAAGGCTAGATAAGTTTGTGTCATTTTGGTACACAGAAATAGAAAAACTCAGTTAAACTACATTTTAAGAGAGAAAATGTCAATGTTCTTATCTATAATATTTTATCCTTAATCCCTTGAATTTGCCAAAAGTAGCAAGTGAGTTTTATAACAGCTAGGAATGGAACATTCGGTGCCAGTATGATAAGAACAACATTTTCTTCAGAGGGTGACTTTCAAAATGTTTCCCAGTTGAGTAACCTGGAACAGTTTCAGACAGAGTGCACAAGAGATGACTAAAGACAGCTAGAGGTTCTTTATAATTTAGAGAACTGTCTAATTTTTCAGTCAAATGCTTTGTGTTACTGGGCAGAGTAGCAACACTGATAAAATAACATTCAGATGCAAACCACCTTGAACAGATATGACTAGACTAACTATATAAAGACTCAAGACAGAGCTTATTTTTTAACAACTTTTTCTATTTTTTCAACCCAAGGACCTTTAGAATTTTAAACATTGGACTTGCATTTATAATGAACTGTAACTTTTGTTATCAAATTCAGTGAACTGAACCCTTGAAAACTAGTCCATTGCCGAGTAGTGCTTAAGTAAGGACTGTATCTATTTACTGAAAATCTTTTTCATATTCTTTATCCAACATTGTACCTACAGACTGCGATTATGATTCTGCAGTGCTGAGGTACATAAAATCAGAATTTTAAGATGTCTTTGCATTTTTTCTTTGCTTTTTTTTTTTCACCTCCTATACTCCTAGTGAATCTCTTTCTAAACACAAATGCTTTTTCCTAATCCTATGAGAAACTAAGACATAGGAAAAAAATTTATTGATAGTATATTTTGAACTTTAAAATTCTACAGTGATGCGTATTTATTCACAGCTAATGAATTATCCAATACCAGTTAGATATTGTTATCACACTTTTATTTAAAATGCAATTATAAAGCATTGAAAGCTTGCAATACTTTTCTGCGAAGACCTACAAAATATCCAGGAAACGTCTTTCTTCACTTTCAGAAGTTTCACATTTTCTTGAAAGTAAATTATGAATCCATTTATGTTCATTATTTAAGAATTGAAAAAAAAATTAGACCACTATATAAGAGATTGTATGATACTGAAAATAAATGCCTTTGAGCAACTGATGTGGTGTCATTCCTGTAATGGAAACAAGTACCAAAAATGTAATGCTCTGCATACAAAATAACATATATCCTTATGACTCTTACTTCAAAATAAATGTCTTCATACAAGACTTTTTTAAACAAATCGTAACTTTTAAACACTTCTTGCATATTTGCTGGCAAAGCACACTGTGAACCATGCAAAATCAAAGTATGCTGTTAACATTGGGTATATTAGATAAGAGGCAGGATTATTTACCATGGGTTAAGCACTACGAGCATTCTGGCATATAATTTTTTAGGAGAGCTTGCTTGTATCTGCCAGCTTGGAATTCATGTGTAGATATATCCAGAATCATTTGTAAGATATGAGTTGAACAGGATGCTTGGGTTGAAAACCTGGATTTAATGTCTAATCAAGTTGACACTGAAACTATGAAGTCTCAAGCCTGGGCCAGAGTTCTTCTGGGCAGGGATTTCCCATCAGGACAAGCTTGCTTTCAGTTCTTATAAGGTTAAATTGAGTAGAGTAAGATTTATTTATTTTAAGTACACAGACTCATAGAATAGTTGAGGTTGGAAGGGAACTCTGGAGGTCATCTGTTCCAACCCCCTTGCTCATGCAGGGACACCTGGAGCCTGTTGCTCAGGACCATGTGCAGGCAGTATTTCAAATATCTCCAAGGATGAAGAATCCACCACCTCTGGGTAACCTGTGCCAGGTCTCGGTCACCCTCACAGTAAAAAGCTGTTCAGAGGGAACCTCCTGTGTTTCAATGTATGCCCATTGCCTCTGGTCCTGTCACTGGGCACCACTGGAAAAAGCCTGGCCCCATCTTCGTTATACCCTCCCTTCAGGTACTTGTACACATTGATAAGATCTCCACTCTGAGCCTTCTCCAGACTAACCAGTCCCAGCTCTCTCAGCCTTTCCTCACAGGAAAGATGCTCCAGTCTTTCATCATCTTTGTGGCGCTTCATTGGACTCCCTCCAGTATGTCCATGTCTCTCTTGTAGTGAGGGGTCCAGAACTGGACACAGCACTCCAGGTGTGGCCTCACCACTACTGAGTGGAGAGGAAGGATCACCTGTCTCAACCTGCTGGCAACACTCCTCCTGATGCAGACCAGGATACCATTAGCCTTCTTTGCTGCAAAGGCACATTGCTGGCTCATGTTCAGCTTGGTGTCCACCAGGACCCTCGGGTACTTTTCTGCAAAGCTGCTTTCCAGCTTGGTGAGACCCAGCATATATTGATGCATGGGGTTGTTCCTCCTCAGGTGCAGGACTTTGCACTTCCCCTTGATGAACTGCATGAGGTTCTTATAGGTCTATTTCTCCTGCCTGTCAAGGTCCCTCTGGATGGCAGCACAACTCTCTGGTGTATCAGCTACTCCTCCCAGTTTTGAGTCATCAGCAAATTTGCTGAGGGTACACTCTGTCCCATCATCCAGATCATTAATGAAGATCTTGAACAGGATTACTCACAGTATTGACCCCTGGGGTGCACTGCCAGTTACTGGCCTCCAACTAGACTTTGTGCCACTGATCACCTCCCTTGGGCCCAGCTGTTCAGCCAGTTTTCAGTCCACCTCACTGTCCGCTCATCCAGCCCACACTCCATTAGCTTTTCTATGAGGATCTTATGGGAGACAGTGACAAAAGCCTTCCTGAAGCCTAGGCAGACAATATCCACTGCTTTACCCTCATCTACCAAGCCAATAATTTAATCATAGAAGTTTGTCAAGCTAGGGGTGGACACTGCCTGCATTTCTAGTGCAGCTGGTGTCCGGGGATCTTCAAGCTGCTCCGTAGCAGAGGAGATCCTGCCTATCTCCCTTTCATCTTCTCTGATGCTGGGCAGCCTGCTCACTTCATCCCCGAACTCCTCTACTTAGTAGCACAGCTCCTCCAAGACAGCACACCTCCTGCAGGACAGAGGGCCATGTCTCCTGGCACCAGAGAGAGGCCCCAGGCAGCCTGGGACCTGGACAGATGCTTCCACTATCCAAAGCTCTGTCTGCGTTGAAGCCTCTGCCCTAACTTTAACACCTGACAGGGAAACTCCCCTGTGGTGTGTCACCACCACATGTGAGACTTACCATGGCACAAATTCAGCTGAGCCCCCTCTTCCTTCTGCCCTTTCGCACAAACTGCTATGTCTGTTGGCTGTGCTCTGGACATGGCTCTTATACAGGCCTCTCTTGAGCGCCGGCTAAAAGGGTACTTGGGCCTCCCTAATTAGAGGGCAGCTGCAATGAAGGCTCCAGTCACCCTGGGTTAAGGGCAGCTGACTGACCTTGTCGGAAGCTGCTAGAGCTTCCTCAGGCTTGCACCCTTGTAGTTCCCTGTATTGGGTTTGCATGGCAAGGTTTTGGTAGCTGGGGGTCTACAGGGGTGGCTTCTGTGAGAAGCTGCTAGAAGCCTCCCCCATGTCTGACAGAGCCAATGCCAGCCAGCTATAAGATGGACCCGCTGCTGGACAAGGCCGAACCCATCAGTGATGGTGGTAGCGCCTCTGGGATAGCATATTTAAGAAGGGGGAAAAAAAACCCCAACTGTGCAACTGCAGTTGGAGGGAGGAGTGAGAATATGTGAGAGAAAGAACCCTGCAGACACCAAGGTCAGTGAAGAAGGAGGGGGAGGATGTGCTCCAGGTGCCGGAGCAGAGATTCCCCTGCAGCCTGTGGTGAAGACCATGGTGAGGCAGGCTGTCCTCCTGCAGACCATGGAGGTTAACAGTGGAGCAGATATCCACCTGCAGCCCATGGAAGACCCCACGCCGGAGCAGGTGGACGCATGAAGGAGGCTGTGACTCCATGGGAAGCCCATGCTGGAGCAGGCTCTTGGCAGGACTTGTGGGCCCATGGAGAGAGGAGCCCACACTGGAGCAGGTTTGCTGGCAGCACTTGTGACCCCGTGGGGGACCCACGCTGGAGCAGTTTGTGAAGAACTGTAGCCTGTGGGAAGGACCCACGTTGGAGCAGGGGAAGAGCGTGAGGAGTCCTTCCCCTGAGGAGGAAGGAGCGGCAGAGACAACCTGTGATGAACTGACCGCAACCCCCATTCCCCGTCCCCCTGCGCCACTCCGGTGGAGGAGGTAGAGAAAATTGGGAGTGAAGTTAAGCCTGGGAAGAAGGGAGGGGTGGGGGGAAGGTGTTTTAAGAGTTGGTTTTATTTCTCATTACCCTACTCTGATTGGATTATTAACAAATTAAGCTAATTTCCCCAAATCGAGTTTGTTTTGCCCGTGATGGCAACTGCTGAGTGATCTCTTCCTGTCTTTATCCTGACCCATGAACCTTTCATTACATTTTCTCTCCCCTGTCCAGCTGAGGAGGCGGAGCGATATAGCAGCTTTGGTGGGCACCTGGCGTCCAGCCAAGGTCAACCCACCACACTCCCCCTACCTCATCATTACTTAGCAGCATCAGGCACCCTCTCAAGTTTCTCAGGTTTCCAGGCATTCCCCAGTGATCCTGGACCTTGTCCCCAGATGTTCCAGAAGCTCCCAAAGCAGAACCTAGAGACTGCTGCGCAAACTGCTGCATGTGTTGGCTGCTTCTATTAGCTGCATTCTGGGACCTGTGCTCTAGGACTGTTCAATTATTCTCCATCATTATTAAATATTTAAGTTGACAATTTTCTCACAGTTCTTCACTATGACAAAGTTTTCCTTTCCTGTGTTTCCTGCAAAGAACTCTCAGTTCTCAGTTTTACCAGTGTTCGTAGGCTAATTCAAAAGCTGTCAAATAACTACTCAAGCACTTAGACAACAACAACTTAGTAGAGTTTTAATTTAACAGAAGTTTATATTAAATGCTGTAATGGTAGGAAAAGACTAACAGTAAAGTTGCTACTTTGGTTTTCCAAAGGCAGTAATAATTAACATATTATTGAATGCAAGGATCTGTTATAACTTGAAAAGAACCAAATTCTAACCCATACCAATAACACATCAAGGACTTTGGAAAAAGAATTACATGAAAGTGAATGATCATAAGACCATAGCAACTACACCTATACCCCTCCATTGAAGAATATAAAACAAAGATCTTGAAAGTCTACAGGAACAAGGTCATACTAGATACCATTTGTTTACACAAATGACCAGCTACTGGTGCAGAACTGCATAATGAGTTAATGAAGCTGCTCACATCTGCCAGCCTAGTGGGAATGGCTTTAAAAGTACAGAAGGGTCTGCAATGAAAACAGCTAGTTGTGTTGGTGTCACTTCTTCAGACTTTGGTGTACAGAACTGATCACTAATATCATGTACTCTACTGTTACATGCACAAGTACTGCCTTTTGTCACTGCAGGAAATTGTAGCTTAGTATTTGGTGTAAGGCTTTGTTGATTGAATTTGCTCTGGTTACCCACCGTTGAGGACTGGCTGTTAAAGCTGATGAACAGATCATCTAAAAATGTTCTTAGTACTTTTGCTTTCATTTCCTTTACCCATATCCTTTAACCTTTCTTTCCTTGTTACCAATTCTGTGTAGTCTGTTACTCAGCAATTACTTAAAGAGGAATGGCAATGGATGTTAGTTCCAATTTATCATTACATAGTGATAAATACTGTAATGATCAGAACACTTACAATTTATACTCATGAACATCTAGCAACATCCAGGCTGTCTGTGCTTGGGCTTTGTTTTTGTTGTTATGGGTTTGAATGCAGACAGATAATCTACAGAAGCAACTCTTTTGTAGACAGAAGTTGAGGGTCCTGGTGTCTCATGGTGAGGGGCATAAGTGAGCAATGAAGCAAGGGAACTGGAAGGAACTTGATGTTGATTCATACTCCATGCATTGGGAAACTAGAACCTTAAGTATTCAAATGCCTAATTAAATTAAATTGACAAATCTTTTCTTATTTCTTTTAATACACAAGCTATCCTGAAGTTGCTGGTGTATTATTATATCATTAGCTGAAAATACTTTCTGAATTGCTAGCTTAAATTATGATTATGGCTGCCATAAAACAATATATCTTGTCAGAACTGCACTGTTGATGAAACCCGAATTCAATCTCCTTTTCTTCTGCGCAGAGATGCCACTGATAGGTGCTTACAAGAAGGGGAAGACTCCAGATTTCTGTTCCTCAGCTTGATCTATGAGTTTGGGTAAAGGAACAGCACTCCATTGGGATTTAACTGCAGCTACTACAGTGGGATAGTATACATTCATCTCACATGGTAGCATAACACTTACTTCATGTTTACAGAATCGATGTACACATTTGAGGATGCACATCATAAACATCCTCATATGGCACATGATGGAAAAATTGCATGGATTATATCTTTCATATCATCTTTCACTTAAATTTCAGTTTCTGTCTTGTTGCATGACTTCAGTGCTTAAAAGTAGTTATTTTCAGTGAGATTTATGACTTGGTAGAAGTCTATCAGTATGAAATAATTGCAGGAACTGATAGCTGAGGTAGGAGTTTTTTTGATAGAAATGAGGCAAATCTCAGTGAAGTGAAGAGATTTTAAAAAACTTTGATATGATTTGGATGGGTACAATTTTCTTCATATGGAGAGATTACTAAACACACACAATCCTACACACATATGCATATGTAGATAGCTGCAATACTTATAAGTGTTTTCAATTGAAAAATACGTTGCCTTATCAAGCCAAATTATAAATATGACAATAGGACTTCTGAAGATTACAGAACATAATCTCATTGAAGGAGTCATTGAGCTGCCATTACAGTAATAACATTCAATAACACAGCCAGTGACAGCCAACAGATCATACAATCTTTTTCCTTTCCTACGCCTTCCCCTTCCCTTCCCTTCCCTTCCCTTCCCTTCCCTTCCCTTCCCTTCCCTTCCCT
>WAAD01016268.1:13422-29491 GCA_013389945.1 Fregata magnificens
GCAACACAAATAAGTTTTCATTACATCAGAAAAATAGTTGCCCTCCAGCCGATGTAAGTGACCAGAAATACTCTGTTATTTGTTATTATGAGGATGATACAGGACAGCCTACAGAATCACTGTATGCATATATTGTAAAGTGGAATAATGTTAATGCATGTTTGTAGCCTCTAATACTCATACAGGCTAACATACAACACAGATTGATTTCTATCTGGCATCAACTCTGTAAGATAGAGGTCTGTAGCACACATACAGTAGTCAGAAATCTCAGGTTAAATTGGTAAGGTTCTTAGCTTTTTATTAGTTTGGTTTTAAATTGTTTTGCTCTGTTCTACATTCTCCAGCCTGTCTCAGGACTGAGTGCTAGAAATCAGGACCTGACACACTTTGCAATACAGCTAATGCTTCCCTCTCCTGCCAAATGGGACTTGTGGATGTCACAATGAGACAAGATCACATGACTACTTCAGGTTACCTTCTACACAGCACAGGATCCTGAACTCAGAATACCAGGTTTCCAGGCTCTTAGTGTCACTTCTCCTTTTAAAAAGGTCTGAAGGCAAAGAGACCTGATCCAAATTGTCAGCACCACTCTAAAAGCTAAGAAAATAACTTTTTTTCCTCAGAGGCCTTACCATGGAAAATCAGCAAGATCAGCTCATTCAATCTCAGGTGATCTGAAGACTGACCGCTGACAAAAAGCAGGTCCTGCTCCTGTGCTAATAGCCATGTTCTTCTGGTTGTGCCTGTGTGCCAGCACCAGTTCGACTCTGATTAGCCAGTTCAAGATAGCAAAGCAGGCAAAAATTGCCCTTCCCCCCACCGCCTCTCTCAGAGAAAGGGAAGGGGATTGGCTTTTCAGTCACACTAGTTTGCCAAGCTGAAACAGTCCTAAGGCCAAACAGGAGAGAAACAGGACCAACTTTTTGAGTAGGAGCTAACTATTAGATCAATTTGGCTGTGTGTGGTAAAACTTCACCCTAAGCTTGACATCATCTGTGCCCTATTACTGGGGGCTTGCTCCCATGAGTAATTTAACTGACAAAGATCTCTAAAAACACATGCAGCATGAAACATTTCCTCTGCAGTTGGGGGTAAACAAGTTGGCTGGGTGGAGCTTTCCCTATCATGTTTATTGGATTCTGTGATCAGGCCTAAGGGTTTTTCACATGTGAGAGAAGAAATATCGTGATGTTTACACTCTTGCCAGAAAGAAAGAAACGCTGCTCAGCAGGAAAACCAAGTGAGTCTCTCTCCTGGAATCTAGTCTGGCATTTTGGTTTCTTATTTTAACAAGACCAGCAATGACTAGTACAAGTGAGAAAGCATTAGGAATGCCGTATCTCCTATTACTGTGGAGATGCTTTCATTATTGCTATTTTATTGGCTGCCAAGATGACCCTTTTACAGACGGATTAATAATAATGCTAGTGTAACTGTTTATTACAGTTGATTGCAAGCAGATGAGAACACTAGAGTCACAAAAATCTAATACAGAGTCTGACACTGCAGCCAGATGGAAATTCCCGTGGAAAGCCAAACAGCCTTTGTAGGGTATTCCACCTCTGTTCTTCTGATAGGCTATGACCTCTACATTTTCCCCTTGGCAGATACTCCAATAAAGATCAACTTTTTCTTCTTATCCCTGCAAGTGTTCCTTCACTTGTACAGCCCTCAATGACACGAACGAGGTGAGATGGGTACTTTATAAGCACTTAGATGAGACTGTGGATTTCCTACTGGAATTGCTGGTCCCTGGCTGAGAGAAAATTACCATTATTTGTTAGGGTGGGCAGAATCCAGCAGCCCAACAGAGGCGAGGCTGCTGCAGCTCCATGCCCCCAGGTCCAAACAGTAGTGAGGTTGAGCGTGCATTCCCAGTGGGCACACACACACAAACACATGTACAGCACATACATACACATACACATGACCAGATCAACACAGGCAGACACACAGAGCAGTCACATGAATACCAACAGCTTCTTCCTGTTCCTCTCTCTTGCTAAGCAGGATGGAGGTCTGCTAGTGGGGATATATATGTATACATGTATGTACAAAGTGAATCCCTCCAGCAGCTGGGCTCAGACAGATCATCTGCCCTGTAGCTGTCTCTGGATCCTGGCACCTGGACATATGGGCCACCAATTCTTCAGCCCCACTCCACTTGCTGGTATGGAGCCCCTTGCACACGTCTGCACACACAGAGCTGCACAGCAGATGACCAGTACTCCCTTGGTCCCCCCAATCGCCAGCCCCTCCTGTGGTGTCACCCTCAGATACAGACATGCGTATGGCTCTCAGACCATACTACCCACTCACTGGATAGTCTAGCTTGATACTCTCTAGCACTCACATGCTCTGTTACATACTCTCACTCGCTGCAGTCACTGACACTACGGACACACAGATCTCTGACCCTGGTCCCAGCCCAGCTGCTGGCACTTAAGTCCACTCATTCTGGTCTCTCCAGTTGCTGGTACAAATGAGACACGGGCCCTCCGACCTGTGGTCTGACTCTAGGTGCTGGCACGTAGACCCCATGCTCACGCACACCTACAGAATATAGTCCCTCACCCAGGAAAATACTTCGAAATGGAGTTTATTAAGAAGAGAGGACACACTGCTGTTCAGGCACAGGGCACAACCAGAGAAATATATTGACCAGCTGCTGCTTACACATGACCAGTCCTTTTTATCTCTTCATCCCTCTATTTTCACATGCTTGCTCCTTCTCAAAACACCCAGATCCATCCCTTTCTCTATCTTTGGTTCCTCCCCTAAACATCCTGTAATAGGTCCTGTGTTATCCTGGAATGCTCTTCCTCTGCATCCCATAATGTGTCCCCTGCCTCTAGGCAGAAACCCCCAGGAAGTCCGTAAGGTGCTCCAGCACTGACTCATCTTGATGGGTTTCTCTCCCAGGCCACAGGGGTGAGGCTCCCCCAGGACAACCCTGGAAGTGGCTCTTCCTCTGAGTCCTTCATTTGGGTTGCTGCCTGCCACTGTGCCCCTGTGCTCCTCTGGGTTTGTAGAGATGGGCTTTTGTTGGGCTGATGGCTCCCATGATGGGGCTGGGAGCAGCCGGGGCAAGCGTTGTTCAGGCTCCCCTACCTGCCACTGTCACTCTGTGCTATACTGTGGGGTGCAGGCAAGTTTTTATCACATAAACTAACAGTTTATCACCATTACTTCTTAAGCAAGCAAGCAGGGCAATATTGAGTGAAACAAAGACAATCCAGAAATTAAAGTACCCTCTCTCTCAGAAACTAGGGTCATCGGGATTCAAAACTGATTTGCATTTATCAGGCCTCAGCCATTTTTTTTCCCTTTCTTCAACATTTCTCACAACGCTTCCACTAGACAACCTCGACAGAGAGCCTGGGTGAAGCTGTATAACACTCCCAAGGCCTGTAATAACTCAGTATATCTACCTTGTAAAGATGCAGTTAAAATACAGGAAAACTAAAAGACACTTTGAACCCAGGCATCACCTAGGTGAATTCAGATCTGGGATCTCAGTTCCATTCAGTTGACTCCTAGTCCTTTGTACTAGAGCTGCTGCTTCAGCTTTACCCTTTGAATTTTGTTTTCAGCTCCCACCTGAGCCACAAAATTTTCATGTCCTCAGCTGCTTTGGCACAAAATGGGAGTGACAGTCCAAGAAAAGTTCTTTAGCCTTCACTGAAGCATGATGGCCTATGTGAGTACAAGAAGAAGACATTTTGATGCTCTTACTTGTTAGAGACATACAAAATGTGTCATGGAGTGATTTTTTTTAATTATTATTTTTTAAAAAACAAACAAATAAACAAACAACAAACATATTCTATCTAATTAGAGAAAAAATGGTTCTTCTAGTGATTCTTGGTCTCTTGACCAAACTCCAGACAGCTGTTTAAGGGGAAAGAGTGACATGCAAATGTCAGAAATACCTGAAGCACTGAAACAAAAGCATAGATTCATAGCTCCCGATTTCCTCACTCACGCCATTCTTCTCATTCCCACAGGGAAAGTATTTCCATGTTTGCAGGAACAGCCAGCAATGGGTTAAGAAAGAGTCAGTGTGAGGAGATTGGTCTCAGGGTGGATGGTTTGCATTACAAGGTCGAATGTGTATATCTCTTCTCCCTCTCTCTGTTTTCAGGGAAGGAGAGTTTTAATTTAGAAGATGGTAATCTTCATGTGGGTAAAACAGATGTTCTCAAAGTAGGGGAGTTACACACAGTATTGTGTAGAGACAACTCAGCTTCCCTGGGAAGTACTCATCCTTACTTGTCCCTAGATAAGCAGCACAAAGCCAACAGGTCTCAGATCCCTTACCATGGCCAAAAGGTTCTTCCACAATGAAGATATTCTCTTCTTCACCACCTACAATCAGAAGCAACTGTGAACAGGTTTTCCCTTGTTGCTTTTCTTTTTTTTTTTTTTTGAGAAAATAAATTTTCTTCAGTTTCTCCAATAACAGCTAAAAGACTCTTAATTATTGTTTAATCTGCCCTTGAAATTTTAGTATTTTTTCACAACATCCAAATAGCTTATGGGTCACCTATGGAATTACAATGGAAGGAAAACAAGGGATGACTGGGGATGTGACTCTGCTCTCCAGTGTGTAAACAGAACAAAACTGTTTTAACAGTGAATCAGATCCAGTTTTGCCATGCAACACTAAGCTGTTTTGCATGTTGCTTTAGTAGATGAAAGGACTGGTCCTCACCTGATTTAAATCCATGTTGTTCCATTTAATGCAACAGAGTTATCCATATATACACCAAATTGAAATTTTGTCCCGAGATTTTTACTGCAAAGAGTGAGACAAATTAAAGGTGAGATGAACTAGCATTTAATTCTGAACTGAACTATCAAAACCATGGCCAGACATCAAAACTGTGTTCCCAATGCTAAAGTTTTTGGATCAGTCTCTGATCTCTCTGGCACTACTGTATAGACATTCTTAATGCGATTACTCTAGCTGTAACCTAGACATGGATCTGATGTGATTTATTCTCATATGACGCCTTGAATGTACCCATTTCAGCTCAGCATACATAACTAATCTCTCACTATATGCTTCCAGCCATGCATCAAGATCTGATTCAGCCTGCTACTTATTTATGTTCTGCTCAGTCAAGTCTATTAAAGCCAGAATTTTCTGACACTGTAACCTTCTCAGTTAAAAAAGAAATGCTCTACTGCCTTTTTTAACACTGACTTTGTGTCAACATAAAAAAAGTCAGAGGAACATATTTGCTGCTGCTTTAGATTGTGTGTAATGACTAGTAAATGCATCCTGTGTCCTGGGATCTTTTGTAATAGATCTAATTTCAGAAGAACTCATAGTTATCCCTCTGGCACAAGCTTCAGTAACCTTTTATTACACTAAATTTCAGTTAGTTATTCTGGTCTTCCTAATACTACATGTCAACACTACATGCCATTACAGTTTAGCTCAAATCATTTCAATACATGCACAGGCTTCAAAAAAATTAAAAAATGTATAACAAAGACAACGCCTCCAACTAAGTTTAGATCCTTTACATACTAGAAGTCATACATACCTTAAATGTGCTAAGGAATACAAACAGGTACAGCAAACAAAAAGCAAGAGAAATGTAATAATCCTGTCTTTAAAAAAACTAAAAACTGAAAGAGAAAGTAATGCAGTGCCTCACCAAAAGATGTCTGTGGCAAATCCATGCATTGAATCTGCCATAGCCTTCTTGATTCTCTGTCTAGTCTTTCAAACACAAAACCATCCTCCCCACAATTTCATTCACAAATAAACTTCTCTGAAGATCTCTGAGTGTAGATAATTTATGACAATACCACATTATTACTACAGCATTGGCATCAGCAGTAGCCAAACAAGAAGAATAACCCCAGGAGCATTAATGTATTAGTAGGGTCCTACTGTATATCTGCTGAAGTCATCATGTGGCTTGCTAAAGAAACTGCTTATCCATAGCAATCTTTCAGTCTGTCACATTATAACAGGTCCTCCCAAGCATCAATAGGGGTTTTTTTTAACAAAATATTTTCTAATCTCAAGAGCATCCAGGAGTTCCTTTGGTGCTTATATCAAACATTCCTGAGCTTCAACATTTTCCATATTCTTTTTCAAATATCCCTGCAATTATGCAGGCTGAATTACATAAGGGCATGTCCCCTGGCTTTCTAAACTCTACACTTCAGTGACCAAATCCCTTTGGTTCACATACAGATTTAGCAGTCCTTGATTCCCACAAGAGAAGCAAATCTGCCAACTAAACGCCTTGTAACTTTTCCTTATCTTAATATTCAACCCAGTCTTCCTTTTCAATCACCAGTGAGTTCTCATACTGCGATTACAGGAACCAGTTAAAAGGGCTAGTACCACACTAGAGGAAGGCAGCAGTACCTAGAAACATGGCACTTTGCTAGTGCATATTCAGGAACCAATCAAGCACTTTCATTTCAAGCCACAGTGCTTATGTAGCACTGTCTCAGAACTGTCATCACAAAGGCTGAGACTGTTTTGGGCACTTAAAATTAACATGCTGGTGGCTACCTGCAGTCCTGCTACAAGCTGGCCCAAAGACTTGATATTCAGAGAATTACACTGGCCAGACAGTGGGAGACAGGTTCCAGCATTACACTGCCTGGGGTGGTCCTGAAGATAGGACATTTTGCTACCAACACAAGTAAATTCAGTCTCCTTGAGAGCTTGTCTTCACAGGAGGAGGCTTCAGAACAGAAGTTTTCTTACTCTAAAATGTGAGGAATTCCTCTTCTTTACATAAAAGCATGCCTTCGACACGGTCCACCACAACATCCTTCTCTCTAAATTGGGGAGATATGGATTTGATAGGTGGACTGTTCAGTGGATAAGGAATTGGTTGGATGGTCGCATCCAGAGGGTAGTGGTCAATGGCTCGATGTCCAAATGGAGACTGGTGACAAGCAGGACCAGTGCTGTTTAATATTTTCATCAGCGACATAGACAGAGAGATCATGTGCACCCTCAGCAAGTTTGCAGATGACACCAAGCTGAGTGGCGCAGTTGACACGCCTGAGGAACAGGATGTCATCCAAAGAGATCTGGACAAGCTGGAGAGGTGGGCGTCATAAGGTTCAACAAGGCAAAGTGCAAGGTCCTGCACCTGGGTTGCGGCAACCCCCATACCAATACAGGCTGGGGGATAAAGGGATTGAGAGCAGCCCTGCAGAGAAGGACTTGGGAGTACTGATGGATGAAAGGCTGGACATGAGCTGGCAATGTGCACTTGCAGCCCAGAAGGCCAACCTGAGCAGCGAACTATCAGAGACTTTGGAGAAAAAGGCATCTGTCTTAAGAGTTGTATATACTTTTTTTGCCAACATAGTGATAGCAACATATGCTCCTAGTCAGTCAATGCTTGTGTCAACAACAGGGTTATTTTGCTAATAAAATTTAACCCACTCCCCAAACAAAACAATTTGTCCTACCAAAAAAGACATTTGTTTTTAAATCAATAAAATTACATTTTCCTTAGAGCGCAAATCTGTTAGCTGGGGATGTGATTCTTTTTCAGTCTTTGCTAATTTAAGCATAAAAGTAAAATTTCTCAGCATAAAGCAAGACTGCCTGTTCTAGTACGAATAGGAGAAGATGAAATGCCCTTCCCAGATTGTAACCTGCTAATCTGTCCATGTCCTCTGCCTGACCAGATTGACTCACTTACTCTTTTTTTAATTAAATACAGTCAAAGCAGAAATAAGCAAACCTTTGCAACTATTTGAAACAAATCAACAATAAACCTTGGCAGGATCACAGCTGATAAAAATGCAGCTCCTAAAAAATGAGTAATATGCAGCATGTCATACAGAGGAAATAAATTCAGAGACACAAAAGAGAAGCGTATGAGCACAGACAAGACAACCAAGAAACTGCAAGTTAACGGATCTGCAAAAAGGCAAGGAAAATAGTGCTGACTACTTCATCAGCATGACCCTCTTGCTTCAGAGACGTTTACTGCGAGTTTGCTTTACATTGGCATTGTACATCAAAATCTCACATCTAGTTTGCCTTTTCCAAGGAATCAAAGTAAACTACCACAACATGAACTTTCTGTGCAAAACAGGTGGCTATTTTTCTCAGCAATGTCTCAGCGAAACAACTGATTTCAGATTCCCCATGGAGATCACCAAGGTCACAGAGAAGAATGTCACAATGATCATCTATGAGTTGCTCCAACAGATCTTCCAACTATTTAGCAAAAATCTTCCTGTTGGTGCTTGCAATACAAGCAAGATTGAAAAATTCCAAAATGGAATTCATCAGCAAATTGAAGAATTAGAGATGTGTTTGCTGGAAGAGGTCTCAAAAGCAAGAAACAGCTTTCAAACATGGATCCTAAGACGCACTACATTCAGCGTGAAAAAGTACTTCCAAAGAATCACCGATTTCCTAAAAGATAAGCAATACAGCCACTGTTCCTGGGAAGCAGTCCAAATGGAATTGAGAACATGCCTTATAATTTTTGACAATCTTATGAAAAAAAACCACGTCATAAAGAGGTAACATATTCTATTTTTTGATTCTTTGTAAGAATCTGTCCTGGTTTCAGCTGGGATAGAGTTAATTTTCTTCCTAGTAGCTGGTATAGTGCTGTGGTTTGGATTTAGTATGAGAATAATGTTGATAACACACTGATGTTTTAGTTGTTGCTAAGTAGTGCTTACACTAAGTCAAGGATTTTTCAGCTCCCAGTGCTCTGCCAGGTGCCCAAGAAGCTGGGAGGGGGCACAGCCAGGACAGCTTACCCAAACTGGCCAAAGGGATATTCCATACCATATGACATCATGCTCAGTATATAACCTGGGGGGAGTTGGCCGGGGGGCAGCGATCCCTGCTCAGGGACTGGCTGGGCATCTGTCAGCGGGTGGTGAGCAGTTGCATCACTTGTTTTTCCTGGGTTTTGTTCATCTCTCTTTTTTGTTATTTTCCTTTTCACTACCATTTTTATTATTATTACTATTTTACTTCAATTATTAAACTGTTCTTATCTCAACCAATGAGTTTTCTTACTTTTGCCCTTCAGATTCTATCCCCCATCCGGGACTGGGGGAGGCGGAGTGAGCAGCTGTGTCACGCTTGGTTGCTGGCTGGGGTTAAACCACAACAGAATCTGATAATTTTCCTCTTTTCGTTAGGTTTTTACTTTCCATATTTTAATCATTTTCAAATTGAATAATTGGGGCTTGTTTTCAAAAAGCATTCAGTGCTCTAAGTTAAACATGTAGAGTACTCAAGTGAAGGGGCACTTGGTATCACTGCTTCTGTAGAAGATAAGCTTTTTAAAAAACAAGTGGATATTGTGCCTCTGTATTTTCTGTTTGCACCATAAAAAAGTTTTGTGGTCTTTCCACGGAATATGCCAATTGTTCTACGACCTGAAACTCTTGCATTTGGACGCTGCAGTAGTTCACTAATGCAGAAAAAAGTACCAGATGCAGACATGCATAAGGAAGACAGACCTTCCTGGACATGCATAAGGAAGACAGACCTTTGTATGCTACAAAGATCTTAAATTACAAAACAGATGAGAATTTAACATGACTTGGACCTCTTTAAACTCAAAAATAACGATGGGTAGACCTTCTGAGCTAGTAAATTCCCAGCTTTGATCCTTATTTTGCAAGTAGACTCATCTGTATTTCCTATGGGGATATAAACTCCATAGGAGTCATACAGCATATTCAATAACTACAGCATGGATTTTTAGGATATGTTGGTTCACAACGCTATATAAAATATGTATCTGCTCTATCTGCTTTGAGTTTATAAGCAGACAAGATTAATCTGAAAATATTTACTATATGGACACAGATGCAAACAGATTTCTTCTACTCTTCTCCCACCTTTCTCTCCCTCGTGCAGGCAGAGCCAAGCAGTGCTTCAAGTCATCATCTTTATCAGTTTAACTGCTATTCAGGAGACCTTGAACACCCTGGGTCTCGGTACCACTCCCTATATATTAGAAGACTGGATGAGTTCTGACATTGGGGGCTTTTTCCCACCTCAGAATTCTAAGCATATCCGATTACTAAAATATGTTTATCATAAATAGAATGTGTTGAATTGGAAGGTAAGACAAAAAGAGTTAAAATATGTCTGTGACTATATGGGGATGGGAAACAAAAAGAGAATATGCTGAAGAGAAAAATGTCAATGTGCTGTTACTATTACCTGAGTATGGAATCTCAACGTTTTGCCCGAGAAGTTTTGAGGGCTGGACAGCAACCTTAGTCCCTCGTCTTTCCTTTATTTAATTGGAATATATATATCAAAACCCCTTTCCACTTGGCAGGGCGGAGGAAAACTAATTCTGCATGTAGCGATCTTAATGGAATAGTATTGTTATTCCTGATCCCAGGAGAGCCACAACAGGATATTTACAACTGTCTAATTTTAGGTATCTAGATTAGACATTGAGCTAAGGAGATCAGGCCCACCCACTTCACTCTCACATGCTCGTATTTTACAGAAACAGGGGGAGGAGAATATGGGTTTCAGACTCCTAAATGTAAGTCTACTTTTGATCACCAATGTAAGAGCTCAGTTTCTTAACTGGCTGTACAAGGAGCATAAGATCAATTTGGCACATAGTTAATGTTAAATTCCCAACAACCTCATTAATCAATCTCTGGAATCTCCGTTTTGTTAGTTTAAATACTTTGCAACTACTTTGACACCACACTGATGTTTGATGGCAGCAAAATATGTTCAAGCGCATTTAATTCTGATTTTTTTTTTAATTTGCTGCTTTTAATATATGGTTACTGTGGGGAATTAATATAGCCCAATTTCGGATACCCAGCTCAAGGACGTTGCTGAACTGAAGCCCATGACCTTGAGGTTTCCCTGTGCATGCATAATGTATCGTGCAAGATAATGTCCAGTTGTGTCTATGTACCTATATCTATGCTGGATATACTTCTCTTTGCTCAAATCTGCACTTGAATTTCAGTGCCTGAAAAGCCAGGAGTCGGCACAGAATTCAGCAGATATGACTGGACACAACCTTACACATCCTACTAGATTCCATCAGTTCTTCATGGGATCACAGCATATTTTGGTTAGGTAATGACAGCACCATGTGCAAAAGCCCATCCCTGGACAGTGTGGAAACATTCGCTTCCTTCATCTGCTCTTCTGGGGAGGTACTTTCATGAATCTAAAGCAGATATGCCTATTAACTCATGCATGCTTTATTGTCAGTTGTGACTCACATTTCAAGATGTAGGGGGTTTTTTTGAAAGGGGGAAACAGAGAGGTTGTAAAGCCATACACTCATTAGGTGATAATTTGGGGTATCCAGGTAAGCTTAACTGACTAGTGTCAGCTAAGCATTTAGAGGGAACAGATGTTTAAGAACTGCCTATGCTAGCTTTCTGAAAAAAAAAAACCCCACAACTTTGCTTTTACAAGTTAAAGTTAATTATATCATATAGAAGAAAAAAGAAGTTATTGTAGACAATACTATTTTCACATTTCCCATCTGGAATTCAGTGTTAACCCTCAATGAGGATACATATGCAACTTTCCGTTCCTGTGGAAGGAATTGCACTGTCTGAGACTGAATATGGGCTTCTACTATTTCAAGTCAAATAACTTTAAATCTTGACCTTTTCCCTTACAGGAGTATTTAGAAATGAAGTACTGCACTGTGCTGGTTTTGGCTGGGATAGAGTTAATTTTCTTCATAGTAGCTAGTATGGGGCTATGTTTTGGATTTGTGCTGAAAACAGTGTTGATAATGCAGAGATGTTTTAGCTGTTGCTAAGTAGTGCTTACACTAGTCCAGGACTTTTCCAGCCTCCCATGCTCTACCAGGTGCACAAGAGGCTGGAAGGGGAAGGGACACAGCTAAAATTGTTGATCCAAACTGGCCAAAGGGCTATTCCATACCTTATAACGTCATGCTCAGTATATTAATGGTAGGGAGCTGGCTGGGGGGACTCACTGCTCAGGGACTGGCTGGGCGTCGGTCGGCGGGTGGTGAGTGGGTGTATTACCTGGGGGGTTTCTGGTGTGTGTTTTGCTTTGTTTTCTTTCTTTCTCTCTCTCTTGTTGTATTCCTTTTCATTACAATATTATTATTATTATTATTTCCATTATTTTACTTTAGTTATTAAACTGTTCTTATCTCAACCCACGAGTTTTCTTACTTTTGCCCTTCCAGTTCTCTCCCCCATCCCGCTGGGGGGTGGTGGGATGAGTGAGCGGCTGTGTGGTGTTTAGCTGCCTGCCAGGTTAAACCACAACATGCACTCTTTTCTATGAAAAATTCTAGACTACTGTTGTTACATGTAGCTTTTACAATTAAACTTTTTGTAACTTTTGTAACTTTTTATGATTACTGTAACTGGAGACCCAAGAAAACTAAAATATGTCTATTTGTTCAAGATTTTAGATCGTTGTTTTTGATACCACTGTGGATACACACCACTTCAATGTCTACCTTATCAAACACTCTATTACCATCTTAGTGGGTACTTCCATAGAAGAACAAAGGAAAAAAACACACTAAAATGAGAAGTAAAAATGGTATTCTAAGAATCCCATTCTTAGAATTAGTACAGAGATTGAAAGTCACTTAAAATCTCTTTTAAGAAAAATTTTGACTATGTTTCAAGATCCTCTAACTCAACAGTTTCTTGACTATTTTCCTGGGTAAAAGAAGAAAAAGTGGAAGTCCATATTTTTCAGGGAAGCACCATGTGAAATATTTACTGCTAGTATTGGTACCACATAGTACTGGTCAATGAAAGGTTGGATCACTTTGAAATATAGACAGTTGTGAGATGGAAAAGACAAATTGCAGTTCTCCCAAGATTTAGAGCTGGAGTAAGGAATGCATGACCAAAGGGTGAGAAATAAAATGGAACTTCATTCGTTACAGCTCTCAGCCACACTTCTTGGGTTTCAGCACACTGAGAGTACCACCCAGTCAAGGTCTGGTGTCAAGCCTCCCCAAGCTTTTTTAAATGCCTGCTCAGCACTCCCCCCAGTCCCTGATTTAGAGATTGCACTCATCTATCTGCTAGCATTTGCTTTAAAACTTCAGAGCTGCATAATTATGATACATTTTCATTTTTTGTACCCACAAATCATAGTAAGTATAAAATCACAAAAACAAAAATCCAAACCCAATGCTCACTACAGTGGGGAAAGACTTGTTTTTAAGACAGGAGAAGTCCTCTGTTACCAAGTACCTGGGTATACTGCAGGTTACTAGCCACAGAATTTGCTGCAGTCTTTCTGGATTAAAAGCCTGCATCTTTTCATAGCATGAGGGTATGTTCAATCTTCACATAAAAATAGAAAATCCTTTTTTCTGATTGTATTGGTGTGGTAAGCAGAAACCCCCAACAGCAAAAGCGGCAGATATTTTAAACTAAATCTGAACACAGATTTCCTAGATCAAACAGATCTTGAAAAGTTTTGACTGAAGAGCCCCCTGCTCTTAAAAAGTGTGTTCCCATGACGCTGGTTGATTAGCCTAAGTCCCTTTTTATCTTTTTAGGGTGAATCACACTAAAGTTATGGTTCACGAGACAGGATGACCCAATTTTACAGCCTCGCTTCCTCCCTTCCCCACTTTTCAATCCCACATTCTTGTCCTGCTCTAACACTTGGTGAACCTTTTCCTGAGCTTGCCAGACCAACAGGAAATTATCAAAACAAAAATCCATACTTTTGTTCCAAGGTAAAGATTTAAAGTGGGGAAGAACGCCCACTGCGTATAAGAACCAGCACAAAAGAGAAAGGGGAGTGTGGCAACCAGACTGCATAACAACCACAGGAGAACAGTGAGCAAAACCTCCTCTTCTGTTGTTATCCGGTCCAAACTCCTTTAAAAGAGCCTCTGGGTTACTCTGTGCATGACTGACTATTAGATCTTCAGCCATACTCCCAGTTCATTTGTAAGCCTTTTTCCTTTAATATGCTAATGTGCTAATTACCCATCACCAAAGAAGCTTACTGCAGTAGTAAGCTGGTAATTTCTCTGTGTAAATGTAATTGTACAGTAGTTAGCATTAAAATTCCAGTTATAACTTACTTATTTCAGCTTTCTGTTACCTGCACAGCCCTAAGTCTCTGGCTCAGAAGAAGCTGACAAGACTCATATCTGTCAAAGGTACTACTGAAGCATCTAATCCTGAGATAATATCCTAAAACAGAAAAATTAAAATAACATTGTGTTTTGTCTATAAACTATTCCATCTGAGACCTCAGTTTACCTGACTCATGATAAAGACTGAATATTAAACAAACAACAGTACCAAGTTTTTCCTGTAACATTTTTAAACAATTGCAGTTCTAAATGACTCTGTGATCGATGTTTCCAGGGCACTTGGCCCTCTCTGCTTCTCTTAGTTTCTGTTCCAGAACACGAGCACCTTCCTCAGGGATCTCAAATGATGCTGAATACTTTGCTGGCAGATGATAAAGAAACATTTATTGTGAGAAAAATAACAGCAAAGGAGCTGAAGTGATTTGGTCCAGTCCCAAGTTTCACATCACTCATTAATATGGTCTAAGCAGCACCAGCTACTACACCAACGCTGTGGCAAACAGCATTAAAGCATCATTCCAAGCTGCTTGATGCCAAACAACATCACGCTGTTCTGCATCTATCTGCTTTTGCTCTTTGGCACTTTCTGGAACTCAGTATTGCTTGACTGTACCCTGCCTACCTTCCGTTCCTCTTCTTTCTACCCTACCCCCCTCTTTGAGATGTGCATACTCGCTGTTACAAAATAACAGTTTCCTCCTTTTTTTCCTGCCAGGAATGCTCCTTTCTCTACCCCACAGAGTGGAGAAGAAAAACTGTCACAAATGTTGGTCCACTTAGAAGAGTCTGCAAATCTTAGAACAACATCCTTTGCTGTGGTGGAACAGGGGGAAACAGGCTCTCTGTCTACCTGCTGCAGAGCATCTGCCCATAAACTCTCCAGTCTGAGAAGAATGGCTGGAAGATTTTCTCATGAGTATCCCTCACTATATACAAATTATAGCTGTGCGTAAAACCACAATTAAATGGCTTGGAGAATAGAAACAGTCTTGTTTTCTACATAAGAAATCACTGCAATCTAAACAGGGGTGGGAAGGATCCTCAACAACCCTTTATCCGTCTGATAATCATACAGGTAACCTGTTCTTGCTCTAACTTGGTTTAGGACACACCCCTGCATCAATCAGAACATTTTGTTTATGAGAGCTGCCCACAACCAGCCCCAGAACAGGTTGATCTGACCATCAAGTGGGAGCAAGAAGGCCTCTACATCTTCAAATGCCAGCTAACAGCAGTCTTGCCAGAAGAAACACAGATGATCTATCTGCAGGGTCAATCGGCTGCAAGCAGGACTCTCCAGGAGCCCCTGCCAACCAGGACCGCTCTGTGCTTGCATTGCAGCTGTTCTCTTTTAAGCCAACAGTGGGTACCTCTAGGGTTTGCTAGTCCTTGCACTGGCAATTACTCATTTCTCCATAACAAGCCCTGGCTCAGCCTCTGAGAGACCAGCTGTCAGGTTGCCATGTCGTGATACTGCAAAGACTCCTAGAGATTTCAAATCCTGTGTTCCACTAGTGAACAAGGAGTTTAACACAAATGACTTTTTATTGAGCAACCTTGCAAGCTAAAGGCAAAATCCGGCGCCCTAAGCCTGTCTCTCCACAACTAAAAGATCTAGCAGATCACCTGCATGGCAGGTTTGTTGAGACATTAACTTCATCCCCAGCATTAAAAGACCCACAGCAAAATTGCTGTTTTTAACGGGCTGTGCCTCAGCATTTGTCATGCCAGAAGAGAAACTCCCAGCCCGTGGTGCTGAGGCTCCCATCCCTTTGCTTAACACAGGTACAACAGGACCAGCAGGCAGGGCTCTGGATCTCACCTCCCTACATCAGAGTACGGTGTGGAAAGGCAGCAGGACGAGTGGGCTGGGAGGGGGACACCGTACTGAGTCCAAATAAATAGGATGGAGGGGGAAAGACAATCCAAACCCAAGTCTGACGACTTCTTGCCTCCTCCTTCCTCTC
>WAAD01016268.1:40716-56223 GCA_013389945.1 Fregata magnificens
TTTTGAACATTATTATGAATCAAGAAGACTATTCAATCCTTGGAAAGACATTTCTGGTGTTTATGTCTTGTAAAACGTACCTACGTAAAATACACTCTTGGAAGTTATTCTCCGAGGGCTCAACAAATCCAGAACACTAAATAGTTTAGATTTTAATTCATACTATTATGACAAGACAGACCATGAAGCACACTGCCATGTGTTTCCCTTTAAAAAAAATAAGTTACTATACCCTTAATTCACTCTCTTATCTAAAGATAACACTACCATCTTCCATACAAGGAAGGTTGCCTTACAAGCCAAAGCATGGGCAAAGTGCCGGTTCAGTGAAAGAGATGCACTTGCTTGAACAGCAGGCACCAAGACAAGTGGGCTGATGCCCCCAGGAAGGGCTCAGACCCATGCATACTGCAGTGGGAGCAGAAAGGATTAAAGTTCATTCTTGACCTGTCACCTGGTTCTCTTGTTCACCCTGAAGGCTGCAGCCTCAGTGCATTTCAGCTTTCTGCAGGAATGTGTTGGCTAACCTTACATGTGCTGGCTACCAGGGCAGAGTAATTTTTTTGTCTGCACTCTGTTTCACTCAGTGGATCTATAGGAACATCCAGAAGAACACAATAACTCTTCATTGCACATACAGCAATATCACCTGGGTCCTACAGGCTTTGCAAAGTTATTCCTACCACAGTAGTTGAAAGAAAGGCAAGGGCCCAGTTCTGCCTTCAAAAGTACACAAGATACTCCTTCATAATTGAAAGGCATCAGGTAAATACAGCTCCGAAACACAGTTAAACCACACGGCTTACATTTTTCAAGGTGACTGTCTCCTTCAAACATCAAGGACTCACTTGATAATAGAGGCAATATTCACAGCCTAAAATCTCATCTTAAAGCACATGGCTTCCTTTTTTTAATTAAGTTACTAGCTTTAATAATAGTCCCATCTCTCAGACCACCAATTTCATCACCATAGGTAAAATATTATGTACTTATTCTTTAAAGAGCAGGTAGCAGCACACTCCTTCATCTCCCTGAAATATGGAAATGTGGGCTAATCCATCACAAGATAAGACTCTGCATTCCAGCTGGTGAAAACGACTAATGGAAGGGAGTGGGAAATGCATTTCAAAATACAGAGCTAGTCTAGACATCCCTGTGGATTATCTGCAGTGGTACAATTTTGCTAGGAAATATAATTCTCCAAGGAAAAGCAAAAGGAAAGGGATTTGAATAAATGAAATAAAATATGCATAAGTGGGCCCAGCCTGCATGCAGAAGTCTTCTTGATGTAACTCCAGTGGGATTCTACAGACCTGAGTGTGAAGCCCTGTCCAGACACTTTAATTTGGTTTCAGGATGACTAAATTACCAATGTTTATGTAAATGCATTCCCAGACTACATAAACTAATCACTGGTTATCCATATCCAGATGGCCAAACAACCTTTTACATCAGTCTAATGGGAAGGACTTCAAATCACACTGAACATAAAAGGAAAGTGAAGAACAAAACTCAAAATGCAGTTCCCCGTGCCTTTTTGCACCTTAACTGAGAAAGTTCCATCCACACGACTCTGTCCTTGCTGACTATGCAGTACATGCACAGTAAGGTAGAGAATGTGGTAATGCTTTAATTCCTTCCATCCATAGGCACATGTCAGAAAAAAGACAGTCCTTTCTGGTACTGGAAACCCCCAGTGGTCTCTGAGTCAGAGACTTTATGCTCCAGAAAACAGATTTGAAACTGAAGAGAAAAAACATTAGTGTCAGCCCCAAATTCTCCTTGTGTATAAATTCCATAGGCATTTTTAATCACACATACTTACATGGCCATTTTTTGCTAAACTGATGCATGTTCTTGTTCCTGTCATCATGGATTACAATCTCACAGTTTTAGTTCAAGTCAGCATGGGACCACTGGTTTTGCTCACCAAGTTCCATCATGATTTTCAGATTAATGCATGGTCCCCTGAGCCCCTCTGAATCTGCTGGGTCCAAAGAGATGTCTCTTTTAAATCCAATCAAACCGTGAATTCAGTGAGGTCTTCATTGTCTGATGAAGATCTTGAGGTGAGCTAGCTCATGACAAAACATTCTTTACAGGTACCTCCAAAGTAAAGAGGCAGAAGAGGTATCTGAAACACCCTGAAAGTGATGTCCATTCACAAACCAGGATCCAGACTGTGAAATCCCAACTCCACCTCTTACAGAGAAGGAGGAACCAAAGGAAGAGCTGAATCCTAGTCCGAAAATACTGGAATTCACTCTTGTATTACATCAGAGACAAAGTTTTCTTGGTATATTTTTCCAGGTGTAGGTTATTCTGGGGTGTTCCTGATTTTATGTTCACTAAATAACTTTCATGAGTTACTTGAAGTGAGAGATGGTTCCATCAGGACTGCTCCAGTCCAACTAGTTCTGTGATTGTTGTATCTGAATGGGGTCCAAGGGTATAGTAAACTGCATGCAGAAACATGCAAGGATTCAGAATGCCTGAGATTAAAGAACAGAGAAATTTCAGTTTGTCAGTTTGGCTCTTCAGCAAGTGAGACTGCCATTCTACATGCCATAACACTCCTTGTAAAAACCAGATAACAGTGTCAAAAATGTCCTTGCAAGCTTTGAAATGAAAGAGTAAAAAGCTTAAGAGAAATTTCTTCCATTACAACTTTCCCAGTTCAGCACTTGCTGTATAGACAATGAAGGGCAAACAAAGTAATCTTAACTGAAACAGCTTTTACGAATAATTGGTTTTTTGGTTTTGTTTAGTTGCATATATAGGCAACTGAATCACTCAAAAAAAAATCAGAATTCTGTTGTATTTGTTTTCTTTTTGTTCACATGCTGATTTTTTTTTTTTTTAGCTAGTAATTGTTTCACAAAAACTGTTACAATGACTTACAGTTCTCATCACACTGTTTCTAAGTGCCTTAATGAAACTAGTTAATTGGCAGATTTCCAGGAAGGTAATTAGTAAGAGCCTTATTTACTTCCTCCTTTACCTTCTGCTTCCACTTGTGTTTCTGTTTCCCCTTCCCTTCCTCCTGAAAACCACTATGGCCAGAAAAGGGAGCAGAGAAGCTGGATATGAGAAATACAATGTCACCTCACATCAGAAAGATTCAAGAGTGACTTTGTGAGTGCTTTGCTACACAGCCAGCAAGGCTCTGTGCTTAACAGAGGGGCTTAACGGCAAGGGAGAAGGACAGGGAAGAACTTAGGCTGGTCTTCTTGCCCCCACTAACTGAATAAAAATCAGTGGTATGGAAACACCACAGGGTTTCACTGCTGGTTTTGGATGTCCAAATGAGCAAGCCTGTCATTAACTGATCATTAATGACATGTTTGCATCATCAAGGATATGAAATACTGTGCTGTAGATACGCCTTCTAGAGCAAAGCCTAGCTTTCTTACTGACAAGCCATGACTTGGCTCAAACTGACTTTGGGACATGTCTGCGCTTGGGACAAAAACCGGCTGGTTTGTTAACTAAAATTTTCCACTGTCAAGAGTTTTTTCTGCCACCCTTTAACCCAAAACACTACTAGGAGCAGTTATCATACACTTCCAAGAAAACTTAACAGCAAACAAAATGTATCCTTCAGAGAAATCGCTTATTAAAGCAAACCAGTATTAAAACATAGCAGACCTTGAATAATTCCTGTTCTGGACCATCTTTAGCTGGCTTCAAGTGGCTCAACGCAATCACTTAACACTGCTTAATGAGGTATAAACCTCATCACCTTTTTTCTCTGCAGCCGCCTGCCTGTAGCATCATTTGTACTCATCAGAGCAATCTCTTAACAAGAAAAGTACGGCTAACAACCCAGAGCATCAAAAAGTGGTGTAAAATCTACACTATCCAGGTGACTGTACAGTCACCAGAGCTGTTTTTTCAGATATGCTCAGTATACCCAGCTGAAACCCTGAGATGCTGCAACCATGCAAGCAAAGTCCTTCCAGCTTGTGGTGGATGGCATTTAGCTCTCTCCTGCCTCAGGAATCATGGAAACATGTAGATCTTGCCCTTGGTTCTCTTTCCTCCTCTCACCTACAGCCTCCCTCCTGCCCCAAGCCAAGCAGATTTCAAACATGAAACACTAAAAATATCCTGGTTCTGAAGTCTGTCCTTTAGTCAGCAAAGTCTGCACTACTTAACCTTACAGACATGGTCTCAAACAGTATAAGAACCAGATAGGTCTTGCTTTTGTTGGAAAAAAAGAACAATGCTGTTTTTAATAATGGCTTTATTTTTCTCCAGCCATTGGCGAGATTCGACATGCAGAATAGTCAGCATTCCATAATTTCTGCCCACAAGCAAGTGTGAGATGGCTCCAAGATGCCTTGCTTCTCTGTACTGCAGGAGTTTTCTAATGAGAAGCCAAACTTCTGAAAATTGGAGGTGCTGCAGCACACAAAGCCCTTAGAGAGAAACTCTGTAAAACTAAGTGGAAGTGGAATTAAATCAGGCTGCACTGGAAATGCAGGAACCTACAGCAATGAACAGAGTAATGAGTTCCTTTCTGTACATTGTTTCAAATAAATTGCGAAAAGCTTAAACACATTAAGTTTTTCCACGACTTCATCCCATGGCTGATATCAATAGATGTCTTTCAGTCCACTTCAGTAGCCTCTGATCAAGCCATATCTCTTTACAAGCATTTAGATATATTATAATAGTTTTAAAAATTCTTCTCATAATAAAGCACATGCAGAAATATTTGTTGAGGCATGTTTCTGCCTACTTTTTTTGATGCATGCTGCATCAATTTTCTGCTAGAAATAAAAATGTTGCCTGCATTCAGTGATTAGCTGGGAGGGAGGAGAAAGGAGGAAGGAATCAGATAAATGCATTTCAACGATCTTCTACCACCAGAAAGAAAAGTATAGTAATCCAAACCAGATTTGGTTTGGATCCAAACCAAAAAAGCTAGAGGCACATAAATACAATCATTCTAATATCTATTTGGTTTCTGCCACTCAGACTTTTTTTAATGCTGAAAATTCAAATGCATTTATGATAAAACCAGACCATTTTTCTAACCAGAGGCACAGATCTCAAAACCGATTAATTTCTGCCCCATGCCATGCTACCTTTGAACATAACAGCCTGTTGGTATTCCTTTCTCCTCTTCTTTCGGAGCCTCATAGATAATTTACCCTTTCCTTTTCCCCTTTTTCTTTTCCCATTCTCTGTTGTCCTTCTTCCCTTTATAGTTTCATTTGCACAATCGTACCCATTACTCTGGATCAGGGGGTACATCTGCAGCAGTGTTTCAGCTCACAGCAGGAATGCTCTCCTAAAATCATTCACCTCATCATCCATCCTTCCTCACTGTGGTTTGGCTCTCCTAATGGACTGCACAAAATGGATTGCATCCCATTAAACTGAATGGGAAGAGGCACTCCAGCAGCTAGTGAGCGGTCAGGGTATGGGATGAAACTAAAGCTCATCTGAAGTGAAACTGCTGAAACACGTACAGTGTGGACTGTAGGTCCTCAGCACCAATTATTTTGCTCTATGAAGCCACTCCCACAGCATTGCACCAAGCGCTAACACAATGTAACAAAACAACAGGCTTGCGTTTGAGTAACCACACACCCACTAAGGCTGTTCTGTGTCCTGCGAGTGCATCTGCTGGTTTTCATCTCAGTGCTATGGTTATCACCCACAGCTTTGACATTCTTAGCCTTCCTTTGCACCTTTCAACCACTGGGCTCCTCAGCACACCACTGATGGTCTCTTGCTGCCCTGCCCTCCCCAGCATCCTTTTGTTCTTCGTCCTCCCCTTCCAAGGTGGCTTTGGCTCAGTTTGCCTGACCTCCATGGATGGATCTTTTTTTTTTTACCTTCCCACTTGGGAAGAATTTCATGCCTAACCACTCCAAGTCCTCCTCCTTCCACCCAAATCCTTTGTTTGCACTCCAGTAATTGCTGCCCTTTCAGCACAACCATAACGATGCAGTTTGCTTTTACTGTGTCATTGCTCTGTTCTTCCCAGCTTCTTCCTCAAAATATTCTGTGAATTCTCTTTGCAAACAGAGAGCATTTGAAATCCCACCAGCTGCTCCTTGATTGGTTCGGTCACAGGCTCCACTGACTGCAGCAAAGCTGTTTCTAGCAGCTGCCTGCAGATAGACAGGACGTCTCTGTGCACTGAGCGGGGCAGAGGATGGCTTTGTGACCTCTGGCACCCAAGTTATCTAAAAGCCTCCTTTTCACAGCCCGAAGAATCGATCTTTCATTGCACAGCAGAATAACACTGGCTTGTGTTTCAGGAAAGAAGTAGCCCTATTTGGGTTTAAAAGCAAAAATGTTTTCAGGCTCTGCACAATCAGGCTCTTTGGAGTTCAGACAAATGGCCTCAAGTGAAAAACAATTAATTCTTCCCCATTTAAACTGTTGCAAGGCCATGGGGAGATTTCCCCCTCCATAGCAAAACCTCTCTGTCCCTCACTGAGCTGTAGAGCCAAAGGGCAGAATTCGAATAACAGGGGCCAGTGGGAGGTGATCTGGGTTCCCATCCTGCTCCTCTTCCTCGGGTAAGCCACCTTTGGGCTGGGGCTCAGAGCACCAAACTGTTGCCTTTTGGATTCTTACTTCAGTGTCCGGCAAAATAACTTAATCTCTCTTCCTTTGTGCCAGAATCCAGCACCTCTTTTATTTTTTTTTTTAAGCTGATATCATAGTCTTGCCTGGAACCAAGAGCTGGTGCGGGAAGCTCAGCAAACAGCTGAGACCACCAGGAGCACCTGCCTCCTCACACAGATGGGGGTGGGCCTGCAGCTTTCAGAAACGTGGCTGAAGCTCTGTTTCGAAACTGTTGCTACCAGGTTTCTCTCTGAGTACAGCCTGTGGCTTCAGCATCACTCTGGGAGCTCTTGGCTGCCCAAGGCTAGCTTCAAAATTGCTGCAACTTCTAAATATTATCCTTTGTAGAAGGGTCATGCTTAATCCAACACACATACCTTTTGGCATCTGTCCCAATACATTGGTTTTGTAATATGTGTCATTACTAACCAGCAGAAATTAACAAAAACAATGGAACTAAAAAATGAAAGTTTTTAGCAAAATGAAAGGCACCTCTGGTATTCAGTTTGTGAATAAAGTTGACAGCAGAGAAAGCATAACAGAGCCACATAAGATGCTGGAACATTTAACGCAGCCTCCACCAACACAACCATCTGCTCAAGCACTGCACAATTTTTTATATGTATACACTCTTGATTGACAAAACTCCACAATTAACTAGATACACTCTGACACTAATGTGTACAGCTAGTCCTGTAGATTTGGCGACTTCTCTCTGTTTAGAAGCACATTTACAGGCTGGCACTTCTCTGGAACTAATTAAAGACATCACATTGTCACCACATCCATAAGACCAGTCAAACAGACAGATATTTCTTTTCACGTGTGACAGAGTGGTAGGTTTGTTCACAAATGGACAAAGAAATCTATTGAAATATGTGAAGATGGGAATTAAAACGGGGTGATTAGTTTGAAAAGAGACATTCTGAAAGTTAATGGAGTCTATTAGCTATGATTTTTTTTTAATGTTCTTTTTTTTTCTTAAATGCATTATCAGAAAGGTGACTGGAATGCTTTATTATATTTTTGTCACATCTTCATAGTTTACATTTTATTTGTATACATTTTATATCTACGTGAAAATTTTGCCTGAAATACAGATATCTGTCAATACAGCTCAGCCAGATACTACAGTCATGTGGGTTGCAACTACTCTGAAAAACATTCAGAAATATAGCTGCCTTTTTATGGAGAACTTGAGGGACGATGAAAGGGTCTAAAGTACAATTCATATTTTACAGAGCCACCATGGCAACTACCAGCTGGCATCAAAGAGCAACTTTATTTGATGGAGTCACAGGAAATCAAACATCCGTGAGTGCACTCCAGTCAAGACATGCTAGCATTGTGGATCCCCGAACCCATAACCATGTGTGTTTTGTGAGGTGCTGTGCTGCTACCCCATGCTCCTGTACCCTAGAAGGAGCCTTATTAGCACCTCTCTGTTTCCCCATCCTGGAGGTCCTGGCACTGAAAGGTGCCTCATGGCTTCATTCAGTCGGCTTCCTGCACATTCTGGAGCTCACAACCCGCTTGGTCTTGGCATACCCAAGGTCCGGTGGGGCACGCAGCCCCACAGCAGCCAAGGTCCTGTGGGGGACCCATGGCAGCCCACAGCAGAAGTGTGAAAAACAAGTTACTCTGCTGCCCTGGTATGTAAACAGTTGGTGCGTATGGTAAGAACTGGCTCATGCTTAATAGGAGCCAGGCAGGGGAATGGAGGCTAAGGTAAAGTAATTACGTCTAGGAATTGAAAAAGGTAAAGTAAGTCCAACCAGGCTGAAGTGAACAACAGTAGGGGAACTTTGGGGTGCAAAGCCACTGTCACTGAGCTTTATTGTTGGTAAAGCCACATATGCCCGATACTGCCTAAGTGACAGTATCAGAAATACCAAGTTTGGGTACAGATTTAGCAAAACTAGGACCAATGGGGAAAACCAATCAGGTGTGGGGTGCTGAGAGGAGCTTGGTGGGGGAAGGAAGATGCAAGGGTGGCAAAAAGTAAGCTTAAAATAAGAAAAAATAGGGAGTAAGGTATGAAATCAGGCTGAGAAAAAAGGAAGGCAGATCCTCCAGCAGCAGGAGCACGACGCCTGCAGACAGCACTGGTGCTGACCTGCGTGCCCCAGCCCACTGGGGTGCTGCAGGGACCCTCCTTGGACAACCTGCCATCAGGTCTGTGTCCATTAGATTTGGTGTGGGAGGAAACTACCTGAAAGGAGGTTGTAGTGAAGCAGGTGTTGGACTCTTCTCCCAAGAAACTAGTGATAGGACGAGAGGGAATGGCCTCAAGTTGCATCAGGGGAGGTTTAGATTGGGCATCAGGAAGAATTTCTTTACCGAAAGAGTGGTTGGGTATTGGAACAGGCTGCCCAGAGAGGTGGTGGAGTCGTCAACCTTGGAGGCGTTCAAAAAAGGTGTAGACGTGGCACTCCAGGGCCTAGTTTAGGAGTCATGGTGGTGTTAGTTGATGGTTGGACTTCATGATCTTAGAGGTCTTTTCCAACCTTAATGGTTCTATTATATGAAATCGATTTGCACCTCCACACAAACAGAATTGTAATTTGATTGCGATTACATGTTTATGTGTTTCACTGGACTTCAAACCTATAATTAACAGTTTCATAGTCAAGCCTAATACTCTGCATTGTTATTTAATTACAAGCTGGTATATCTGATTGCCTAGATCACTGAGAATTTTGCTGTCCTATCCATTTCCTTCTAGTGTGATCATTAATCAACAAATGTGTTAATCAGTTTGCATCAACTACCTCATGAGTCTCCAACCTGAAGGGGAAGTGTGAGACCGTGGCAGTAACAATGCTAAAAGCAGACTGAACCCAAAACATTCCTCAGCCTGCCAGTGCCCAATTCTCTGCCAAAAACTGGTATGAAGTTAATTAGTCATTACTTGTTGTCCAGGTCCTTTGTAGTGTGTGTGGTTTGTCTGTGCAGCTGCCCTTGGCTACCAAAAAAATGCCCAAATGCCAGAAGGTCCTTTCTCCAGAATCTAGGTTATCAGAAATTATTTCCAAATACTGCTGTCACAGAGACAGGGCAGGGAATGCCAGCAGAAGACAAAGTGATCCAGGATTAATCTCCAGTGAAGAGGCAGCCTGAGGCAGACAGAAATCTCAGCAAGGACAAACTGCTTTGCATCCCTATGGTTGAATGTGGAAGGCTGAAACTGCAGTTTCATCACTCAGCTACACTACTGAACATTTTGGCAGAAATATTGAATTACTGTATGTATAGGCTGCAGTACTAAATTTCAGTATTCCCTGACCTGTAATTTCTTATGTTGCTGCTTCTGCTGAAAACCAAAAGTCTGGCAACCGTTAGTCATATTTAACTGAAGCTGGAAAAGACACTCTGTTGTACTATAATGAGACAATTTTCTAAATGGAAGAGAAGCTGGCATTGAACTTAAAGTTTCACAAATCAGCTTTTGGCTGTTGTACATTTTTAAACATTTTGGCTTATTGTTAGATACAGGTTAGGGATGAAGCTTCAGACATTTGCCTTTGAGGTATCACTGCTTCACAGCATCAAGCTTTTACTTTGACACTCGGCCAAAAATACGTTAAGTGATTTTACCTAATTACCCTTGCTTATATGTCTACATTCCTGTCTCTTAAAAGTCTTTGCTTCCTTGCTACAGATAGATGTTTCTACAAAAGTTCTGATCAGCCCACGTTTCAAGTAGAGGATATGCTGCCATTAATTTTAACACGTGTGCTAGACCCTGTAGATATCATATTCCTGATACCTAAACTTTTCTCTCTGGGATTCATATATTAGCACACCCACACTTTCACTGATGAATTCAGGGCCACCTTTAAGCTTCTGCACACCTGTGCTCTCACAGTGGAGTTTATTCAGCCCCTGCTTTTATCTGTGTCATTGGAGATACTCAGAACTGACCAGACAATGCCATGAGCAACGTCGATGGAAGCTGGCCAGGTCCGAGCAGGGGGTTGGACCCACTACCCTCCAGAGGTCACTGCCCACCTCAGCTGTTCTCTGGTTCTAAGCAGCAGTGACTGCAGCCTGCCTGCCAGACCATAGCACCACAGGACAGTTCGGGCTGGCAGGGACCCTGGTAGGTCTCCAGTCTGAGCCCTGCCCAGAGCAGGCTCAGTCACGGGGCCAGGCCAGGTTGCTCAGGGCTTTATCCCGTGGGGTCTGGAAATCCTGCAAGGAGGGAGACGGCACCATCTCCCTGGGCCTGTCCCCTCTACCTGGCTGTCCTCACGGGAAGAAGCTTTCCCTTGCCGCCAGCCCCTCTGGCCCTACTCAGCTTGCCGCCCACCAGGACCCAGGGCCTTCTGCCCAGAGCTGCCCCCCACCTCAGCAGGATCACTGCTGGGGCTCTGCCTGCCTGCGGCAGGGCTGCCCTTTGCTCCTGCCCAAGTCCATGGGGGCCCTGTCCTTTCCTCCCACCAGTCCAGGTCCCTCTGGACAGCCGCCTTGCCCTCGTGCACATGGACTGGTGCCCCCCAATTTGGCGTCACCTACAAACCTGACAGGGTGCACTTGGTCACCTTCCCAGGTCATGGATAGAGATGTTAAACAAGACAGGCCCCAGGGCAGACCCTGTGGGACCCCATGGGGCACCAATCTCCAGGCAGATACCACCCAGTGGCCACCACCTCTGGGCCCAACCGCCCAAACAGGTATTTAGCCCCCTGGTGGGGCACCCACCCAGAGCCGAACATCCAGCTTGGCTACAAGGACATTGTGGGAGAGTGCGGCAAGCCTTGCTGAAGTCAACATAAATTATATCCCCTGTTCTCCATTTGTCCACAAATCCAGTCGTTTCATCATACAAAGGAACCAGGAGGGTGAAGCATTATTGACTCTTGGTCAAGCCATGCTGACAGTCCCCCATCACCTTCTTCTCCCTCATGTGGCAAGACACGTGCTCCAAAATGACATTTGCCATGGTTTTCCCAGACACCTGAGTGAAACTGGTCAACCTGCAGTTCCCCAGATGGTCTTTTGGCCCTTTTGGAGTCGTCAGGGACCTCCGTCCATCTGCATGACAATAAAGATTAGGAACATCTAAAAGAAGAGAACAATTACCACTTGCCATTCCATGCCCTTTAAGAAGAAATTTCTCTTTCCCTTGATGTTTTGCTTTGAAAAGCTGCCCTATGCTAATTGAAGGTTAAAAGTTCTTGCAGGGTAGCTCTATTATTTTAGTTAGAACTGAAGTTAGACTTACTCGATGGTCATTGTCAGGACTGTGTCCTTTTTTCATACTTCTGAACTTTAATTGAAGTCTTCTGTGTTTGAAACCTCTGGACATGCATATGAACAGCATGGCTTTGAGAAGCAAGATGATTACTTCCTTTAACTGAAGTACCACATGAACAACCTTGTAAATAAGGACATGCTGCCATGGAGTTTCCTTGGTGTTTTGCCCAAGTAGGAAGTGTAAAAGCTAGAGCCTAGCTCTATGCCAGGACAGAGGTAAAGGACACAACCATGTTCTACTCACATGCAAAAAACTACTCTGCATACCAATGCATATGGTTTATGCCTCTTTACTGTTGAAGGGAGGACAAAGTACATTCTTTGTAGGCTCTGATTAGACAACAGATGTGAGTGACATGCCTGTATGAGATAGCCCTCATATTTTGGACCACTGTCCTTTGTCTTCACAGATATGAGAACAGGAAGAGAAATCTTTCCCAGTAGGGAATGCAGAAGTCCTGGCATTCTGTATTGCTGTATCGTACTGGTGGCACAGGGATAAGAACATTACCAAAATACCCATTTTGCTCTGGACTAAAACTGACATTATGACATAATGATATATAGACTGGCAATATCCTCTGTGGTCCTAACAAAGAAGACATTCCGGTGGATGTCTTTCTGTGCTACCTCTATAGGTATGCAAAGACCAGGAATCAAGATCAGGGAAAATGTGCTACTAAAAATGCTCTAAAACACTACTCCCCTTTCAAATCCAACTGGAAGAAACAAACTTGCCCTATTCTTTTAACTGTAAGAAACTAAAATCCTGAAGAAAGGTATTCACTGACTGCTAGATATAAGTGAACTCCTTAGAAGATTTTTAAATTCTCACATATGGGATTACAACTTTTAAAAAGTAGAGGCTGAATTCTTGTTTGAGCACATCAGAGGCATAGCAAGTCACACTGGCCTCAGCTTGAAATGAGTAATTCCTTAACAGAAACAGAGGAACTAACTAACATACGACTTTCTATCAATGACAGTCTATGATTCGCCATCTCAGCATAATTTTTAATTTAACAAGGGAAAAGGTTTCTTCTTTATTTAAAAGGATAAAACATAATGATTCTATCAGATACAGAACAGAAATTCTATGCAAAAAATCAGCAATTAAAGTCAGAAATTGTGCATGAATTTTATTAGAATGCTTTGTTTCCTGAGCAAGATTTACCACACAACATGCAGATGCATTTAATAATTTACGTCACTATACATTCTGCATTTGTGACAGTGCACTTGTTACATCTGTGCAACAAAAGTAGCAATTGAGAAAGTTTTCAGCTTTTAGTAATTTCAAAAAGTGACAGCATCTTCAGTAAACAAACAGAGCTTTACCAGTTACTAGTGTTAAGTTTTAAATGCCTATCAAGCTGAAGTGATTAATTTCAGCAGCACATTTAAAGCTCTTTAGACTTCAACACAACTTCTACATTAGAAGTTTCAGCAGTGTTTATTACATTTTTTTCACAATCTTAGACATGAGTGTAAAAACTTAGCATAATCAGGCTCTTTTCTAGTGGATCAATTGATTAAAAATACAGAAGGAAATAATAATGGTATGAAGACAAACAGAATCTCAGCACAAGTAACTTATGTCAGCATAATTCTGACCAGTTCTTCTGATGAAGCGCTCAGCTCATTTCAGGACTCCTACGTACATGTATGATGGTTGGACTTGATGATCTTAGAGGTCTCTTCCAACCTTAATGATTCTATGATTCTATGATTCAACCAGGTAATGCTGATGATGTTAATTCACAAAAATGGTGTGCAGCTGGAACTCAATTCCATGTCTTTCAGAAGCTCTAAATATTTAATTGTGAATCTTTGTCTTTCAGGAAAAGTTGTGAATCTAACTTTTGTTAACTTTTATGCCTTGCTGCATGAAAGAGACACTAAAAAGCTATCTTGAAAACAGAAACCTGTTTGCCAAAGAGTGTTGTAAACAATTTAAGCAATAAAGGAACAGTGGCTTCTCCCAATCACAAGTGCAGCTCTTTCACAATGAATTTTGAGTTATGAGGTTATGCTAAAAGATGACACAAATATATTCCTGTGTTTGTCCAAAAAGAGAAGAAATACAACAACATGCAGTACAGATGCACCACTGATTTCAATGTAACACACACCAACCATGTGTCAAAAGGGGTCTGGATTAACCTGACACCACACCGCTCTACATGCTACTGAGAAAGAAAAGTTGAGGCAGACAAATAGAAAATGTGATTTTGTTTTCAAGCAAAGCAAAATTGGAGATGTGCTAAGATGAACTAAGAAGATTGGCAAGATTATTGACTAGAATTCACTTAGTAAAATGCTAATCACATTGGTTCATAGCTGTGCTCAATTCTGAATTAAGGATTACTAAATATATTAATGTCAATGTAGAAAAAAAATTACTGTTTTATCTTTTAGTTTGGCTATCACCTTGGTGTTCTTTGGGAACGTCTAATACTTTAATCTGAACCTTTATTCTAACTGACAACGGAGAAACCAGCAGCAGTTTACAGACAGAAGGACTGACAACTGCTGCTGAATGACACAAGTTTTCTGTTTTGTGTTTTGAAAGAATGCTGGATCACTGAACACTTCACTGCAGGATGGCTCAACAATCTGTGGCAGAGCATCCTGGTTGGCACTTACCTGCACAAAGCTGCTTAAATAATGACCCAGTTCCCACATGCAGAGTGCTGCTATTTAAACTGCTAATAGTCAACAGTTTGCACACAAGAACAGCACTTTGTAGTATATTAAAAAACCCAAACACCTTTAAATGCTCCAAATGAAGGAGTCAGTAGTGTTAAAAAGGGAGATGAGGGAAGACATATTGCAGATTTGTACCACATACACAAGAAAAAACACTTTTAGAAACTCTGAAACTCTTGGAAGGCCCCTATTCCACAACCTCCATGATTAGAGGGGACGTATGTATTGTTTTCTGTGGAAACACTAAAAATACTGACACAGCAGAACAGGGAAAAACTGACACACACCTGAAGGAAGTCTCTGGGGAAAGAAAATTAAAATGCGTCCTTTTATCATACACCAAAACATGTTCAAATTTATCTACTAAGCCCATATGGCAAAGGAACCTCTGGTAACATTTACTGTCAAAAAAAAGCACACAGATGAGATGGAATCATTACAATCACGCTTGTGTAGCTACGTTGATATTCCTTCTAACAAAACCACCTCCTGCTTCGGACAGACTGTAGTGTTACTGTGCTCCTAATCCTCCATCCTCCATCAAGTCCATGATTGTCACAAGTGTGGTGGTCACACTGACAGACTTATTTTCGTGCCATGCAAGACTGCAATATTACACATTAGCAGTGGAGAACTTTAAAACGTCATGAGCATGTCACGTTCTTGTACGCTAGTGTAGAACGGCCTCCCAAAGATAAAGGAATGTAGACCTGGTTTAAGTTTCTCAGCCAAAGCCATTATTATGTTAAGATCGCCCTCTGCTGTTAAGTCGAGATCTATCTTTAAGCTACGAAGAGACTTAAAAGGTTTTTTTCCTTTTTGCCTGCAAGAAAATAAAAAAGGGTGTTGTAGAACAGAGGAAGTTTCTCAAAGCCTGCTTTCTAGTGTCTGTTCACTTACGTGTCATCCTCTATGTATTTTATTAAAGTTAAGGCTCTTCTGTGAAGG
>WAAD01016270.1:0-14941 GCA_013389945.1 Fregata magnificens
CCTTAATGATTCTATGATTCTATGATTCTAAGAAAGATTAGTCTTGTATGCAACAAAAAGGAGGAGAAGGTGGAGGCATAAGAACAGCAGACAAGATAGAAGCAGGAGAGAGGGAACAGAAACTGGATGAAATCAGGATATAAAAGCTTATAAATCTCTTTGTTTTAATGTACAAAAAATACCAAGTCCTAAAATACAACACTTTCCTGGCAATGACCACATTGTTAAGAAGTTTGCCTTTTGGGGCAGAAGGGGTGGATATGCTCAGTGGCATTATTCCAGCCTTATGCTTGAGATGGTTTTCTTCTACGCCCATTTCAAGCAAACGTTATTACAAGCCACACATAGGCGCACACACAAAACAACTAAGAAGATAGAAGTAGCCATTATTTCAGACAATGAAAACAGAGCAAGTTTTGCATGCAGATGGCCTTCTTTGAAATCTGGCTTGCTTTCAACACGTCAGCATGACTATCTATCTTTCTGAGTTACTGTGACAAGAGCTGAGAATGGGTGGATGGCTGTTTTACTGCAGTTTTTGAAAGCAATTTTCAGAGATTAGGACTGTTTTGGAAAGACAAGTTTTAGACTCTACTTTCAGAAGGTGCTTGGGGTTAGCAAGTAACTTTAGCTACTCCGACATTTCCTTCAAAGATGATAGAGGTTGAAGGAAAATCAGTCATAAAGGAGAAATGAATTTGGTTTCTTATCACATTGTACTTGTTTAGGGAAGGCTTTTTCAGAGGTTTGTCAGAGCCAACTTCATAGCATGCATTTCAACAATGAGATAGGGCTGTGATCAAGGGAATAAACATACTCCTGAATGCAATACATCTGCACTGGCGTAGCATGTGGCCTCTCACATTGGTTGGAAAGAAATGGGATCAGCAGGCAATAAACCAGGCAAATTGTCTTTGATTGTCCTTATACTAATTATTTGCTTTTTAACTTTTTTTTTCTTCTCATTTTTTGTTCCCCTTGTTGGCTTGCTAGTGTCCTAGGTTTACCTTCTGATCTCAGTCATTAGTCCCCCTGCCCCAGCGGGAAGTCACTTCATTCAGCCAATGTGGTAAATGTTGTGTGGCTGCTTTAACAGAAGAATTATAATGACTGCTGTTAGTATTAATCACTGTATTCTTGAACTAGTTTTGTAAGGCACTGCCTGGAGAAAGGAAAAGCATCATATTCACGTGACAAACTGCCATAACTCTAGCGACATTCAAAGAGAGGGGCTGCTTAGCTTAGCGCTGACTGGGGTCTCTTATTTCATTTAAGAATACATTTCTCTTCCTTCTGACATTCACGTCTGCTTTATACTAAGTAAAATTATGCTTTTTGTCAAACTGGGTCATATCCACTGAATCCAGTGGTAAATGAGGGAGTGAAAGTATAAAAGATGTGTTCCTTAAACACCGCTAAGAAGGGAAAAGTTAGTGTCCCCATCAGCAGTTATTATCTTTCTCTTGTGCTATTCACTAGCGGTACAAGAACTTCCCCAGGCCTCACTCTTTTGATAATTTAATTGTGTTGTAACTTCTCATGGTAGAATACTACAGAACAGTATTTCCAGGAAAGCAAGATTGGTAGGGAGAGGCAGCATCTTTTTCTAGCCTTGCTGATATATTTGGAAAAATCAGATGTGCTGCCAGGTTCTGAGGCCCTGCAGGTGACTGTGCTTGAAAATGTTTTATATCTGCTCTGGTGAATGATGTTAGCTCTGCTCCAAGCCTCACTTCCTCTGGCCATCACAGCTACAACACCACTGCTATTAAAAAACACACAGAGGACCATTCTTTCCCTCCAGGCTTCTGTAGGCCAGAAAAATTATTATCAGATGTCCCTTAAGATGTTGGGAGGGAAGAAGCAATATTTTCTATATCAGTGGGCAACAGTTTCTCTCCAGGTGTTGTCTGGTGTTGTCCTTTGATCACTCCAATCCCTCCTGCTTCACGGCAGTTGTGGTATCTCAGTGCTGAAGTTGGGCACTGAATCCTCCCACTCGCTTCTGGATATGGCCCCCATGCAACCCAATATCAGACCAACAGCTTCTGCTCTGTTTAGACCAACAATTTAGAAACACATTTCATAACCATCAGCTTCCGGTATCAGTTTTTATAGACATATAAAATAGCTTTCCTTCTTCCAGTATCCATATGCTGAACTGCCAGATTACACAGATGCCCTTTTTTGAAGTTCTAATTTGCAAAGTCTCATTAAATTAAGAATTAACTGCAAATTGAGAATTAAATTTGTCTTATGCAATGCTATGCTGCTACGCAAACTGTTTTCTAGGACTTTGACAAGTCTTTGTAAGGCTAGGTTTACCCTAGGCAGTGCCTGGTTGTGAATGTGCGAATCCTTGACACAAAATTCACTTTTCAGTTACATGGAACTAAATGCCCAAATGGACTTTCAGAGGAATCTTTGTGCTTAACTTCTGCACCTTTGATCGTATACTGAAGAGAAACAGAAGACAGGAGAGAAAACAGAGGCTGGAGAAAGGCCCAAGGTCAAACAGAAGGTGGGAGCCAGGGCAGAGCTGCCCCGTCTCAGCTCCGGCCATGTGCAGCAGGTGCTGGTAGTGAGCTGCCTCCCGCCCTTATATTTTCTAACAGTGATTTACCGTGGTTTCGCAAGCTGGCTGCCTGTGCTTCTGTGGGGTGAGGATATTTGAAAAGGAGAATACAGCATTGTGTGTTTTTCTCACTATAAGCTAGAAGAATAGAGTTTGTGCTTGGATTTGTATTTATTCATGACAATTTTTCCAGGATGATGTAATATATTAAATGCAAATATTTATACTAATGCACTTTCACACTTCCCGTTAGACCAAGAAGATGAAGAATGTTTAACAAATCTGTTAGTTAGCTATGGCTGTTATTTTTCTCTAAGGGTTACTGCAGTGAATTGTAATGTTCATTTAAATACCAGCAGCTTCCCGTCTAAGACAGGCTGGCATCCTGACTTCACTGACCTCCTGTTTGCACAAAAATCAATCCGTGTATATAGGCCTTGCTATATTTGCACTTAACCTAGATGCAGCTATGCTGCTGGAAGAGAAGTGTGACATAGCTTAAAATGTTTTGGGCCAGTGCTATGCCAAGCTCTATCAGCAAGCATATACATACAGCTTCTTGATGTTTTGATCGGTATGGTTATAGGTATTCCAGAGCAAAGAAATGGTACAAAAATCACACACAAGCACAACATTACCAAAGCTGATATTTGTAATGTGGGCCAAATTTGATTCACTTTAAAATGTGTTATTTAACAACAGATGAGCTAGCACATCTGCTAAATGTTTCATTTTTCTTTAGAAAGTAAGCAATCAAAAATCTCACTGTTGGATATGTCTTGTGCTTTGTTAGCTGCCCTGTGTGTGGACCCTGTGAGTTTTACAGTCTATCACAGTAACTGTAATCCAGGATGGCTTATTCTTAGAAACACAGGTTTGTGTGAGCAGAGGCTCTTTATTTCTTGGGCTTTCTTCAGTTTAAACATTCAAGTTTGTGCAGTTTTTTGCTGTGTTTTCGCGTCCTGAAGAAAAAGAAGGTAACATCTGTGAACGACACATTCTTTTGCTGACCTTGTCTTCATCCCAAGTTGAGGAGCTTTTTGACTGACTGGCCACCATATTTCCACATTTGGATTTAACACGTCAAGTTAGGGCAGAGACATAGCCCAGATCAAGACTGTCTCCAGGTAGAGTCATCTGTTTTCAGGCTGTAAGATTTCAAAAGTTAAAATGGATTCATCTCTGAGTACTCCTTGGATGCCATTTTGTGGTAGCTTTATAAAAGTATCACTCAGAGCATGTAATTAATCTCTAAAGCATTTCATTCTTTGACAAGTTTTGCAACAAATGGGACTTCACAATAATGGTGAAATCTGTTTATTTCCAAAATGGTAGAACGAGTTCAGCTGTAACATTTCTGCTGGGGCTGTAGCAACATATTTATTTCTGTGCTCAGGAAAAAAAAATCCAATAAAGATGGATGTATTCCACTTTAAAGCAAGGAAAGAATTGTGAGATCCAAGAATATCTGTGCATATATATAAAGTTTATTATAGACTTCTGTAGTTAATTTTTTTCATTATTTGTTAAACAGGGAGAAGAGCTGGAAGATCTATTACCTTAATGATTACTTAATGGGAGAAGACTACCGAAGTTCTGGACAGTGTTCACAGAATTATCTACACTGCTTGAAGGTAACTATCCATATTGCTTTTAAAGTCTGATTCATTGAATATAAGAATGTCAGTGCAGCATCAGAATAAAGATTAATTAGGTAATTTGCTGTCCAGGGCCAGTAGCAGATGCTTAGAAATGAGCACCAGCTTAAGGTTTCATAATACAGCTTGAGCCAAGATAACAGCTCACTACTGCCAAGAGGGAAAGGTCCTGCTCTTTCTTTCAGTTTCGGCGCCCCCAGCTCCTGGATTCATAAACTCCAGCTTGCCTGTACATTTCTGGTGCTCATCCGGACACACAGTAAGCCAATTCTCTGAAATGGCAGAAAACTCACGTAAGTAATAATAAAAGAAGTGCTTTTGTCTGTGGTAAGTTGAGCTGGCTTGGCTTATGATCAGTCAGGTCACAGAGCCAGACGGAGGGGTCACGCACTTGGGATCAGTGGACACGGGAGGAAAGAGCAGGGAAGGCTGGATAGGAGGAGGAATGAAGGAAAGAACTAAGGAAGGGGTTAGGGGGGAGTGAGGCCTCCCAGCTGTGTCAGCAGTGAGACATTTATTTGGCTAAACCATCTATTTTTGCCTGTTTGACACCTACTGGAAAATCCAGCTGATCTTCCCAGAGAAGCATTTACAGTGGGTGGAAGAGCTCTTTCCTGAATGGAAGTAACTATTTACAATTTATCAACAAGTCTGTACAGGGTTGTGGGTTGGGTTTTTTTTTCTCCACATGTACATTACTTTATACTCATTGTCCTTGAGTTTCATTGGCCATTTTATTGCTCAGTCATTCAACATCATGCAATGTAGGCCACACTAGATCTTAGTATCCAGAAATTGTTGTATCATCTGAAAACTGTCACGTCACTTTTTAGCCTTTTTCATGTTATTTATTTTTATGTTGAAGAATACGGACCCCAGCACTGAACCTAGGAGGATCATGACAACAGCTGACTGTATGTAGTTCAGTGCTGTCTTTCCTACTTTTTAAGCAGTTATCAGTCCTTGAAGGAACCTTTTCTTCCAAACTGAGAAGGCTGAAGGACTTTCGATGAGGAACACTGTTGCCACCTTTTTTGGAAGGTGACAAACTGACCACTTGAGCATTGATTCTGTCCATATGATGGATGACTTCCCTGAACAAAAGTCATGTTGATATATATCATATTTACTATTAATTCTCTTCTTTGTTTCTGTCACTGCCTCTTATGGAGGTTAGGAATTTTTTCTGTGATATTCACCACAGGCAGGAAGCCCTTGTTAAAGATTGGTGCCACACTGCCACCTTTCATTCCTCTAGCACTTCGTCCATGCTAATCTATAGGTCACACGTCATGGCACTTCCATAGCTGAGGTGCTTTAAACTCTTGAATAAATATCATCTGTTCTGGGTAGTTTTTCACCGTTTGATTTCTCAATTTGTTCCAAGTCATCCAGTATTGATTCGTTAAGTTGAGGCAGTTCTTTCTGGTGAAGAATGTCACTGTTGTAGGAAATTCATGGACACTTTTAGGGCCATTAGATACTTCTGAAAATCTCTGAGGTTCTTTTGTAACTTAGCAATATGTCCAATCACAAACATTAAATAAATAGTCACTGTAGTGGGCAAAAAAAACCCCTGTGAATGCTGATAGGCAGCAGATAATTGTGTGCATCTAGGGGGGTTGTGAATGTCTGAACATCCCAGCTGGAGGAAGATCTTGGAAATGGGGGAGATCAATAGAGGCAAATGCCAGGGGATGGCCAGGAACCTTGGCTGGTAACACTGGAGACTGACAGCTGCAATCAGCCACACAGCAGGAACCAGCCTGACTTGCAGCCTGACCTTCCCAGGCCAGGAGAAATCTCCCATCTGGGAGCGGAAGTGAAGACCTAGGGAAGATAGACAACAACTGAACATGTGAAATAATCAGCTAGGGTAAAAGATGTAATTTCATTTGTTCTTAAATAGAAGCCAGTATCCAGATCCGCTATGGGTTGTTTGGTCCGTCTCACCCATGACAGGCATGAGTCAGGCCCACTATATCTTTTCTTTTTTTCTCATTTATTCTATAACAGTAAGTTGAGGCTTCTTTTCGTCCTTTATGTTTTGAGTCTTGAAATGCACTTTGATCATGTTTTCAACTGTTGCTTCTCAACTAGTAGTATAAGAAATCTACTATTATTTTGGGGAAAGGCTGTATGTTCCCCTATTTACCTGATTCCCATAACTGGAGAATAAATTAAAAGTTTCATTGTTATTCATTGTGCCATAAAAGTTGAAGAACTGTCAATACTGGACAAAGTATATGGACAGCTATATATGCAATCAGATTTGGTGCTATTATTATTTAAGCTGAAAGTGATTTCCTGGGGTAAGAGTACATTTAATTGATCTTCATTTTAAATAAATTTTGTTTTATTCTGTGCAGTTAACTTTAAACTTGTAAGCCAAACTTATGTTTATTCTACTGCAAAACTAATCTTTAGAAAAACAGTACTGCTTTTTCCTGACCTGAAATATCTAACACAATATAGATAGAAGTTTAATACAGTGACCTGTTTTTTTAATTAAGATTTCACTTTTTGGAATGGTTATAAGAGATAGTTCATGATCTTTTTCAAGCGCTGCCCATTAGATTACCTACTTAATATTTTTTTTTTTTAAAGTGCCTCTGAAATTTGGACCGCAAATGCTTATTTAGATACACAACAAGGCTACATGACATAGAAAAGTGATGAACATTTACGAGCTTCTGTTGCCTTTCAGCCTTTTTTCTGTAACTCAAAGCCCTTTTCTTGTACTTTAACAGACAGGCAATCTCTTGTTTTACCCAGTCCTGAAAGCAGGACAGGAACTGAAACAGTTTTCATTACTACCTCTAACCTAAGTCAGGTGCTGTCACTGCTCAGCTATCCAGCTGTTCAGCATGCCAATGAAGGTAGGTCAAGTTCCCTAGACAGCCGGCTTCAGGGCAAGGAGTCTTGTACCCCAGAAGCCTTCACTTTGAGGTGCTGCTCCTGAGGCTGATAGATGCCTGGCGTTCTTCTTAGATTAATGGTGAGTACCCAGAGTCATAGGCAGCCTCAGAGCATTAGTTATTTTGTTCTGATAAAGCTAAACTGGAATGCCATTTTGATTTGTTAGTTAATTAGCAGCATTTTGCTTTTTTTTCTTGGAACATTTTTGGGGTTTGGTTCCTACTGACCTACAGAAACTGCCTACTCAGTCATTTATCTCTTGGTTTTCTTCCAGTCAGGAACATAATGAATAGCAGCCAGCATCACTGTAACAGTATTACAGACATCTCGAAACTTGATGCCAAGCCATATATTAAGACTTCTGTGTGGAAATCAGAATTTGATAAGAATAACATTCTTCAGTTTTATGGATTGAGATGTAATACGAATCAATATCTGGGAGTTAAATCTAGGCAAGTTTAGGCTAGTGATAACGTACTGATTTTAACAGTGAGAATGATCGGTCATTGAAACAAATCATCTGCTGATTGGAGTGGATACACCGCAAACTAAAAATATTCAAATCAAAGTTGCAGAGATTTTTGGAATTATGTACTTGCTTCAGCCTCAACAAAAACCATTACAGGAGAGAATAATGGTAGGGATCAGATTATATTTACCCCGGTTTTCTCTTTTGGTCTTAAAACTCTATGAATTTTATTTCTTGGACTGGAAATCTTTTCCTTCTGAATTATTTACCAGTTTACATTTTTATCACCTTTCTTCACATCTTCACTAGCATAGTAAAAGAATAAGTAAACAAAAGGTTTGGGCTTTCATTTCTGGAGGGCAGAAAAAATCCACAACTTTCAAGTCACAAGCAGCCTCCCCTCTTCTTTCACCTCCTATTAGCCACCAATAAGGACAGATATATATTCCTCTCCCTAAGCATGTGCTGAGCTCAGATATTCCACATCTCATAGCTGTCTCTGGAGATAACTGTTGTATGCCTAACTGCACAGTGGAAAGGACTGGATTTTTATTGTATTGGGTATTTTTTCTGTCTAGCAGGATTGGTAGAAAGGGTAGCAAAGCAAACAAAATTAGTATGAACCCTAAGGTGGAAATAACGTCATCCATCAGACTGAACATCTTTGCTATAAAAGTTTTCTTCCTCTTCAAGTCTCTTTCAGGGATGCTGAAGTCCAAGTAACAGCTCTAGGACTTTTAACATACTCAGACAATTTTACCTCTGTGCCATTACTTTGAACCTATGGCTAGTTCAGTGATTCACTAAAGGAAATGCTAGTTCCAGTTCAGTTCCTAGTAAAAAGCACATACCTGTCTCACACTGCCAGCTGTCATGACTGGTTAGCACCCTTACCTTTGGTCTCTCCAAACCCACCCAACTCTTGCTGTTCCATGGAAAGCTTTGTTTCATACTGAAAAGTGATCTCTATAAGGGTTTACTTGAATGTACAGGACACTGCTTCTGTACTTTTTCTGTGAGTGGTTTTGATACCATTAAATGCTTCTTTTTCCACTAATTTTATGTTTACAGTGGTCAGCTCTTTACCTTCCAGGGGTAAGGCAGCTCCTGGAAAGCAGCACACAGCATGGCAAATGCCACTTTGACATACTAGCTTGGTCCTAGCTCAAACAAAGAGGGTCTAAGTTCCCACAAGGATTCTCTGAAGAATTGTGGTTTTCACTGGTAAGTGTCATTTGATTGACTCTAATTAAGGTTATGTCCCTAATATGTTATTGTCTCAAACAAGTTTTCCTGGTCAGAATGCAAGATTTAATTGATAGGTTCAATGCTAAGAATGTGCTGCCTCCCTTACCCTTTTGGCCCCGGAGACTAATCAAAAGACATGTCACACTATACTTCCAGTGGCAATGAATGTTTTTTCACATACAGAATAAAAAATGAGGAAGTGTGCATGTTTTCATGCAGGTGGTTTCCGACAGCCCAGGTCTCTAACCAGCTGTTTTCTTTGTTCCCCTCTCATGGTTTTTGCAGCAAATGTGTTATTCTGAAGATTAAGATTTTGTTGAGGGAAAATGGGAAGTCCTTAAATAATTGTTTTCCTGCAGTCTGCACGGCTGGCTGGGGAGCATGAGATGTGCCTACTCAACAGCTTAAAGGGGTAGAACCAACCAATTTATTTTCCACTGACAGCTGAAAACCTCTAGTTTCTCTCCCTTTCGTGCCTTCCTTGTGCATGCTTCTGATTGCAGGGGTCACTGCAAACTAGCTCCAACTGGTTGCTAACAGCTGTTTTGTTAATTACTTTGTTGGCCATCACAGATCACAGCAGATAACATTTTTGCTTGATTTCCCATCTCTTCTTTTTTATGTTTCTCCTTGTCCCTGCAGTGGGAATCGACAACTTTCCCAATGCAAGAGGTGAACGCTTAAAATAAAAATTTATTTAATTGCAAAGGGAGGTTTGGAGGGAAAGAAAGCGCACTGCTCTCAGACATGCTTTGGTACTTTTTGTATTATAGCCGAAGAGAAGGCATTTCTTCACCTATTGCCTCTACAAAGCATCATAGTCAGGGGGTGGGATCATGGTGTCCACTGGAATTGTCTGTTTTATATTGATTACTGTCTTCCATCTCCTAAAAAGCCAAATTTTATAGGGTTAAATGGTTATAAAGTCAAATATTATAGGCTTGTTATAGGGACAAGTTAATGAGTTATAGAAGGTGTATCGTATAAAAGCAGATATAAACCAATATTATAACTTTAAGGCATTCATTCACTTGAATGGATCTGACGAAGTACAGTAATGTCAGGGCTCACACTAAACATGCCTTCACTGTGTGTGGTTACCCCAACCACCACCTTAATTTTCTTCCCAGTTCTACTATCTGCATAGAAAAATCTTGTACTAATGAGCCAATACATGCTCCCCAGCAAGGTAGTGGGGCAGGGGGTGGCTACCCTCTGGGCTCCAGGTGGAAGCTGTCTAGAAACCAGTTCGGAAGCAACAAGGACACAGTTCTCCAATGCCCTTCCTACAAGTCCCCCAGAAAGACAGATAGGTGTTCACCCAATTAATAAGCACTATATCTGTGTCTGGGGATGTAAGAGCTGCTTTCAGAAGCACAAAGGCCAGCTACTCAGGTAGGGTTTTGTAAAAAGTATGTTTCTTGCCTGTATTCTACCACTGAGGGTGCTGGGCATCTGCGCTAATGCTGGTTGTAGATTTCTACTTGAGATACCAGCCCCTTTCTAAAGCTTTTGTTCTCTTCTCTAGAAACATATAACTTAATTATTTTATTTAGACAATAGTTGAGGTATTTTGCAAAGGAAACCTTAAAAGTAAAAGAAGAACTACATGTATCAGTAAATAACTGAAACTAATAACTCAGAGTGGCAGGCACCCTCTTCTGGCATTCTGTAAGGCAAATTCCTTCCCAAACAAGAAAAAAGGACCATTGAGGAACCCAGCAGAGCCTGCTCTTATCTCCATGCCCTGCTGAAGTAAAGTTAAAATTTTCCAGAAGTGATAAAAGGGAAATGAAACTGCGTTTCCTGAGAATGAGTGGGATTTCTTAACAGCACTGTTTAAATTTAAATTTAATTGCACTGAGAAAGACGGTGATAAAGCTTCTGGCAAAATTTATTGCTAAAAAATGTTGCTAGAAATATAACAAAACATAGGAATAATTTGTCTGGTTGTTGTGGCATGCCCATTACCAGTGGCTTTTAATAATACATTAGAGTTAGATAAACATCTGTCGGTGTTGCAGTAGTACAGTAAATCCTGCCTTGGGGCAGATGAATAAACCAGTTATTTAGACTGAGGTCCCTTACAGCCCTAATTTTCTATGATTGCACACCATCCTAAGGAAAAAGGCTGCTGTGCTTGTCACCCGTGCTATGAACGGTCAAGGTACTTGGTGCTGTTCTATGTGTCTGAAGCCTTGTTATGTGTCCACGTAACAAGCGGAACAGTGGGGAGGTAAATACTGTTTCTGCCTTGCTAGTTGTAGTGACTGACACTACTTTTACACTGACAAAACCAGTGTAATCCTGCCCCCAGCGATAGGCCAAGCCTGGGCTGCAGTGTGGAATGGAAACACTTGACGACTCCTCAACAGGCAGGGGAGCTGGGAAGGGAAGCATTTTGTGGGACACCTGTAGCAGCAATTTTGCAATATGCTTGTTCTGTGGAAGAGAACCACAAATTTGGGGGAATATATCTGCAGGTGTTGCATCCTGCTGCACTACTTATTTGTCTGGCTGGCAACACAGAAGTGTTCAGAGGCTTAATTTATGTTTTGAATTCACTTTGAGAGAGTTGCCAGAAGGTCCAAGAAAATCTGTTCATTTCCTGTTTAAAAACTCCATAGTCTGTCGAGTGTAAAACCATTTGAAAGAAAAAAAAAAAATCCTTTAAATAGTTAAAATGGTAAGTTGGGTTTTCATAGGATGTTATTTTTTTTCTTCTATTTTAAATTTGACTGATTTTGTATTTCCTATACATGTTGGATAGGTGTACTAAAAGCTTCTTAAGCATGTGAAATGCTTTACCTACATAATTTCTGGGATGAAGAATGGATAGATGTTGTTAGCAGCTGATAAAGAACATCTCACTTAAGGTTCATTTGTATTGTTTGTGTCATCCCAACAAATTGCCTGGCATTTGCTTTAAAATTTGTACTGGAAGACAAACTAAGTGCAAGTGTAGCAGCAATGGAGAATTAGGTTTTATTGTTACATAAAATTTTGCATGACAAGGAATCTACAGCTGGATGGGCTCAAACTAGAAATTTCTTCATGTAATTCTTTCAAATGGAACTTTTTACTGAAAGAAATGGAATCAAATGAAAATTCATTTTAAAAGTGGTGGAGTTTTTTGGTCTTTAAAATAAAATTGTAGGGTCCAAGATGATTTACCACATAAATAGTCTGGTTAGCAAAGATTATATTAATTCCTTACATTTACATAGGGCTGTTCATCTGGAAGAACTGCATCCTGTGCTGACTTACATCCTATTCACTTTGCGTATGTACCAAACTTCTAAGTAGCAGACCAAATGCTTTTTACTGCTGCAGAAAAGGATTAGGAAGCTAAAGAACTGCCAGGAAAGTAATTATAGGTACATGAAATCTATCAATGGAAATGTTTTCTTTCATAGTCATGTAGGGTCTCCTTGTGTCCACTGCTTGAGGAGAGGCTAATCTCCTTTTACCCTTGCTGTTTAACACTCAGAAGCTAACCCAGTCAGTCTGGGGCTCTAGGTAATGCATAGAGGACCAGGGATGCATTTGGGAAGTGATGCACCTCAGCACTGCGGGCTGCTGTCACAGAATGAAGCATGCTCCAGGAGAGCCACTTTTCCCTCCCCACTGATGGTTGGTTGTGCCTAACTGAGACCAGGCCTCCTAGGTTTTGGAGAGCTAAGAGGTAGTCAAAATGACCCCTATCCTGGCTGGTTCCCAGGTAAATAAGGCTTGTCTATTTCTACACTCTTGCTCACAACTCTATGTATACTGGAAAGGCTTTATCAAAGTAGGGTAAATGAGAGTATATGGAGTTTGGATTGGTTGAAATATCTCCTAGAAGCTCATTCCAGGAGAAAACATCAAAGGTGTACTAAAAATGCAGGTATAACTTCCAGTCCCAATGGGCCTATTTTCAAGAGCAGGGAGACTTTAAAGACAAAACTTTCCTCTGTATTTGTCTTGGTTTTACTCTAAATGTCTGCTGTCAGACTCAGACAGAAAAAGGATAGTGAGGTACATTGCCTGATGTGCTTGTATTTCCTGCTGATGTAGGTGAACCATGCAACAACTACAACCTTCTATGCTGGCTCCTTTTCTGCCTTAGGGAAACAGTCACTGAAACTAGTAATTTGCTAGAATAGAAAAACAAGGAAATGATTGAGCTTTGAAGTCTGTCTGCTCTGCTTCCCTCTCGCCTCGCCATTCTACTAACTGCACACGGAGCTCTGTGTAGGAGAGTCCACACCACCCACAAAAGAAAACAGGGAAGTATATTGGTAGCATTGCTGAGATAGATAGCATCTCTAGGGATATGAGGACCAGTGATGAAGAGCAGTCAGCAACAAAATGATGATGGAAAGGACAGTCATTCTCTCTTTAAATCTTCTTTTACTAGGTGCTTTAGCAAATATTGAACTTTAAATATAAAATATCCCATTGAAACTGACGTAGAATCCTGAAATGGGACCTTCGTCAACAGAGATCTTTATGTAAAAAAGCTTTCCAGAGAGTGCAAGTGAGTTACTGCATGCAGTAAAACAGATGAGCTGGTAGCCTCTGGCTCCCAGAGGGGAATAACTTACAATCACTGCATGAGTCATGGGGACAGGCAGATACAAATACTCTTGTTAGCTCAAAGGAAACAAAGTTCTGCTCTGGGAGATCAGCATTCCCATCAGGCCACCACCCTGCCACATCTTGTACACATTCCTAGCTCAAAGCAGATAAATAGGTCATCTGGGAACAATGGACTCCAAAGAATTACAAAACTGCAGTAAAGGGCATGCACTGTCACACTACTAATTTTTCTCATTAGTTTCAAAGATACTGTTCAAAGGTTTGGGTTTAGATTTAAAGACACTACGTCTAATTCAAAGTAGAAGTTCTCAGGTAATGTAACTTCAACCTAGTGAAGGGTTGCACATCCTTTCACAGACAGCTGAGTGTAGAGAGCCATTCACCATAAGAATTTCTTGCTCTTTTTCTCTTGTTCTCTGGAAGGAAGTCTTTTTGACTTCTCAGAGTGAAGGCTAAGTTTCCCGCCAGGTTGGAGAGCAGAGAGAAGGAACAGGAGAACACTGATATTTTTCTCTGGATTTGTCTCATTGTTTCCATAATATGCATATACCTTTGACCTCCTGAGCTTCCAAAGGCAGAGATGTCTACAATACAGTATGAGGCTCTTCCTTTTTTGAGTTGCCAAAAAAAAGAAAAATCTCATTTAAAAGCCTGTGGAGATGTGTTTACTTATGGTAATGTTCATGCAGTTCTCCTGTTACATAGCTGTTGTTTAACAATGGATGGATTCAGCGATTTGGACATGACAAATGATAAATAGTGAATCATTCTAGCAGGGTACCTGAGTTATATATCCATGAACATTTGAAATATAATGTACTTTATATCAGTTCCTCTTCTCTGTGCAACAATAGAGTCATAGGCAGGGAAACAGAAGACAGAAATTGGAAAAACAAAAGGACTTATTTTTCCAGAGTTTTAGTTCCCAGAACCTTTTGTCAGGATCTGGTTTCAAAACCACTCAGAGGTTGTTCTGTGATTTCTGTTTGGGTCGTGGCACTTGTCCCTAGAGCTGGTCAAACAGGCTTTGACTGTCAGCAGAAGTAGCCAGATGCTTTGTTTGCAGGTTACAAGGAGCATAGGGAAATGCTCCAGGCTAAAATCAGAAATAAGACAATAATAGTCCCAGCACATACCTTCCAGGTGGCTTTTATGGGAACCAATAGTTCATGAATGTGAATAGTACTCANAAGGTCCATAAGAAATACTTTAGAGTTATTCTCTGAGGTTTGGTATGACTACTTTGCAATTGCTGTAAGTAAAAATGTACAAATAACAAACAGGTTATAACAGTAGCTTGAACTAAGAGCTTGTCTTGCTCTTTTGAAGTTTCTCTTTTTCTTTGGTTGTTCACATTTCTGGAACCTACAGACAGAAAAAGAGATCTCTTTAAAAAAAAAACAAAAACACCAGAATACTGCCTCTTTTTTCCAATTTCTCTTCTTCTGGGACAATGAACTGAGTGCAATCAGCCAGTACCTAACAAAAGTA
>WAAD01016270.1:18504-125565 GCA_013389945.1 Fregata magnificens
GATACCAAGAAGTATATGCAAAAGCCATTTCCTTTACCCTCTCCTTGCAATTATGGTTTAACTGCTTCAATAAACAACAAAATCATTTCTTGCACACATCATTACCATTGAAAAGATTAAAATAGTCTGGCTATCAGAAAGAAGGAAAAAAACAACACACACACAGAGGAGCAACTTCTGCATGCACCTATTCATCCCAAATTCCAACACATGGCCCCTCCTTGCTAAGAAATGTCTCAGGATGCTGCTTCCCTCCCTCTGTCCAAGCAGCCCTGGAGGTGCTGAAGAAAGAGGAAGGAAAGGCAAAAAGAGGTAATTTAAAAAACAATTAAAAAACCAACAATGGGAAAGCTCTCTGCCTGTAACCTTCCTGGAGCCCAGGAAAATCAAGCAGTCTCTAATCTGATTTCCAGAACAAGGGAAGGGCCAATACTTCAGTGCCTGAGCCATTTTTTAGTTCAGCTGTCCCTGTGTTATTACACATAAGAATGTGTTATGATTTGCATTGGGGAGTGCTAGTTTATTATCTCAAAAAATGTGTCGGACAGCTTCATTACACGGACAATAGATTCATCTAGCTGGTGCCTGCCTTTCGTGAGGCAAGTTTTAAGAGCTGTCTATTGCTTTGATGAAAATACATTTAGACTGTTTTCTCTAAACACAGGTTTATTTGATAGGTTCTATGTCCTAATTATAACATTTCACTGCACATAAAATTGAACTCAAGGAAGAGCTATTATCCCTGAATTGTTCAGTGCTTGGTACAGCAGGGTCATTTTCCTGATTGAGGCCTCATTGCTCTATTATGATGCAAATTATGGTAGAATAAGAAAAGGAAAAGTATTTCTCATTGATTATGAAGTTTAAGCTATTTTATAAGCAATGTATGATAGTTTGCATTGTGTCTTACGCAGCTATACAGAGCACAATTGCGATATTATCTATCTTATGCATAATGCTATACAGGAGGCACACTGTTTTTCTTGAGGCTGCTGTGTCTTTGTGTGTACATCTACATTGCATTATAAACACTCATTTGTTAAAATAACCCTAGGTATGTCATCCAGAGCTATGTCCTTGGCAATCTCATGTTACTGCTGAAAGCTCTGAGTCTGTTCTGGCAATCTTTGATTTCACTCTGTGAGTTCCTCAACTTACAAGGAGGTTGCTAGCTAGCTGGCAAACTAGCTCCAGCAGCACTAACCAGAAAACACAAAGGACTCTTCAGGCCTGCACATCTGACCTTTGCAGGCCCAAGTCAAAGCCACATGGGCCCCAGTTGTTGGGAACTCTCTGCTGTGTCTCACATTCCGTCTGTTTCTTTTTCTCTTCTTTTTTTTTTTAAAGGCAACAAGATAGTGCAAAGAGAAGAAAATTTTCCTCTGACCTCATTTGGATATCAAGGCCAGCCCCCATATCCTCAGGGAATAGACAAGTATGTGGGCTGGACATGCTGCTCGATGCAATTTGTCTTTATGAAAACACTTGATGTGTCAAAAGTGAACACTTGCAAGAAACTGTGCCTGCTATAATTCCATCACTTGACTGGCCCTATTAAACACATTATTAAAAAAATTAAGTTGTCTCCCATTACTGCACGCTGCTTTGTTTTTATAACTTATGTCTTTCTTATGCCATTGTCCCAGTGTGGTTGCAAAACCTGCAGTATTAGGAAACCCAACTATTAATGTGTTGGGCTAGGCTAGGCTGGAAGAGGAGTCACAAGGCTGCTTGAAATATTTTGTAGCTTCTTTTGACTTGGAGGTTTGAGGGCTTCTTTTTTCAGCATGTTGGTAACTTTATACCTTTTTCTGTACTTAGAATGGTTTTGGGAAATGAAGACGAGCCACAAAGCTCAAGTTGGAAACTTGGTTTCTCTGCTTAACCATCATGACCAGATTTGTTTACTCTCTTGTGATTGCAGAGTCTCTTATTATGGGTGAGGTTGTGTATGTCAGAAAGGATGTGATTTAAATTTTATATCCCAGGGTAAATAGAGATTACTTTAGAGACAATAACTGCACAATACCATGTTTCCATCACTCTGCAGGTTTAATTACGTCAGACTGATATGAGAAACAGACACAAGAACTGGATCATTCAGAATTTAATGTGATTGTTCATCACCAAAGCAATGATAAACACCACTGATTATCATAAAAGAGGTTCACTATTTGTGCTTCCAGAGCAGGTAAAAATATATTCCAAGAAGCTATTTCTGGAGCAATGATACACTTTCCCTGAATAATGCTTTGAATAATACTTCTATACAGTTGTTTGAGTTAAAGTTGTTTAAAGGTCTTACCTTATATTTCTATATGAAAATTCGTTAACTTTCTAGATGCAGCTTACACTCTGAATTTCCTGTGTCTGAGGAGAACTACAACAATAGTAAAATGAATTATTTCTCAGCTTTTGGGTACCAGCCCACACATTCAGTTCTAAATGAAATGTTCTTCCTTTACTTTTTTAAATATAAAATGTTCATATTTGAGCATTTCAAAAAGCCTGGCAAGGTACATTTTACATCTTAAATACAACAGACACCTGTCAGTATTTCTAAGGATTTGCCAATACTTACATTAATTTCTAAATCTTCTTTTAAACTCCCTTCTAAGAGCAGAAGCCCCTGGGTAAGGCAAAGTCAGTGGTACATGGTGGCCAGTGAAGGTGAATTCACAGCAGTATCCCATCATGTGGGAGTGGAAGGCAACCAGTGGTGGAGCTGCTGTGCAATTTGCAGTTGCTTTATTGTCTGAGTAGGCTCTGTGGTGGGGTGTGATAACACAGTCATTTCAGGAGTAGCTGCAGAGGTATAAGAAGTGACCCCATCTGTGCTCCTTAGCCCCTCAACATGAAGTTCCCTCCTCCTTCACAAAGAAGGTCTGAAAATGTCTCTAATCCAATTCACTGCAAAGTCACCCAGGTTATGACTTGCACTTGCTAGTAATCTTACCTGCTATTACTCTGAAATGGAATAGGAGTCCTTGCGTGATCCTTCACAGCATCTCATAATCTCCAGCCTGGTAATGTCTTAAACCATTCTGTCTAGACCCAGAAAAACTCCATTAGGGGAGACTACACTATATAAAGGAGGTCAAAAGAGCCCATATGCCAGAGAACTCTGTGCTTTAAAGACTTCACTGTTCCTACTGTAACTCCAACTGTTCTACCTTATGTAACCAAATACCAGTTACATGAAAACTTGTGATAACGTTGCAAAAGCTGCCAGAGCTCTGAGATGAACTTCTGTACCAGTAACAATGAACAACACTGAAAATGAACACCACTTTCTTTCTGTTAGGGAAAAAAGAACAGCTCAGCATGAGCAACTTTGGAAAGAACAAGCCTCCACTGTGCCTAGCTTGGAGCAATTAAAGGTGTTCATGAGCTCTCTCTGTCCTGGCCTAGGAGACACATGCATCAAAGAAGATAATACTTCTCTCCGACTTTTTTCTTAGTGCCTCCCTGTTTCTGTTCCATCTAGAACTACAGGCCAGTCAGCCTGACCTCGGTACCAGAGAAGATTATGGACCAGTTCATCTTGAGTGAGCTCACCAGGCATGTGCAGGACAACCAGGGGATCAGGCCCAGCCAGCATGAGTTCATGAAAGGCAGGTCCTGCCTGACCAACATGATCTCCTTCTATGACCAGGTGACCCATCTAGTGGATGAGGGCAAGGCTGTGGATGTTGGTTACCTGGACTTTAGTAAGGCCTTTGACACTGTCTCCCACAGCATTCTCCTGGAGAAGTTGGTGGCTCATGGCTTAGACAGGTGTACTCTTTGCTGGATAAAAAACTGGCTGGATGGCCGAGCCCAGAGAGTGGTGGTGAACAGAATTAAATCCAGTTGGCGGCCAGTTACAAGCCGTGTTCCCCAGGGCTCAGTTTTGGGGCGAGTCTTGTTTAACATCTTTATCAATGATCTGGATGAGGGGATTGAGTCCGCCCTCAGTAAGTTTGCAGATGACACCAAATGGGGCAGGAGCGTCGATCTGCTCGAGGGTAAGAAGGCTCTGCAGAGTGATCTGGACAGGCTGGATTGATGGGCCGAGGCCAATTGTACGAGGTTTAACAAGGCCAAGTGCTGGGTCCTGCACTTGGGTCACAACAACCCCAATGCAGCGCTACAGGCTTGGGGAAGAGTGGCTGGAAAGCTGCCCGGTGGAAAAGGACCTGGGGGTGCTGGTTGACAGCCACCTGAACATGAGCCGGCAGTGTGCCCAGGTGGCCAAGAAGGCCAACAGCATCCTGGCTTGTATCAGGAATAGTGTGACCAGCAGGAGTAGGGAAGAGATCGTGCCCCTGTACTCGGCACTGGTGAGGCCACACGTTGAATACTGTGTTCAGTTTTGTGGCCCTCACTACAAGAAAGACATTGAGTTGCTGGAGCGTGTCCAGAGAAGGGCAACGAAGCTGGTGAAGGGTCTAGAGAACAAGTCTTATGAGGAGCGGCTGAGAGAACTGGGGCTGTTTAGCTTGGAGAAGAGGAGGCTGAGGGGAGACCTTATCGCTCTCTACAACTACCTGAAAGGAGGTTGTAGTGAAGCGGGTGTTGGTCTCTTCTCCAAAGTAACCAGCAATAGGACAAGAGGAAATGGCCTCAAGTTGCATCAGGGGAGGTTTAGATTGGACATCAGGAAAAATTTCTTTACTGAAAGAGTGGTCAAGCATTGGAACAGGCTGCCCAGAGAGGTGGTGGAGTCACCATCCCTGGAGGTGTTCAAAAAACGTGTACATGTGGCACTTCGGGACATGGTTTAGGAGGCATGGTGATGTTGGGTTGCTGGTTGGAAGTGATGATCTTAGAGGTCTTTTCCAATCTTAATGATTCTATGATTCTAGAAGACAGAGGGGAGACATGAGTACAAGTGTACTCACATGGTCTCAAAGGTCACCATATAACAGAGCAGTGCCCTGTAGAGGGACGACGAAGTTTTGTTATGGAGAAATCTCAATTTATCAACATATCAGCAACTGATTCATTACTAAATACTTTGTTGTAGTCTTACCTTCAGCCTCTGCAAGAGCTGAGGACAGGGCAGGATGCATCTGAAGATGATAAGTCATCAGCATGACTAACACCTGGAGTGGGTGCCTATCCCTGGAAATTTTTCTGTTTAATTCTATTGACTTTGAATAAAAGCTTTTAAGCTGCTTCCAAGAATCTAATAATTTCTCAGTTCCCAGCAGCAATACTTACCTTTAGTCAAAAACACTGCTGTGGTCTGCAAAGAAGACTGAGAGACACCAGTAACCACAATAAAAAATATTGCTTCCCTTAGAAGGTCAGATTGCTTAGACTTGGCATCCTCAAGTGTTAATGTAACACTGCTAGAAAGCAAAGCTTATATATAAGCAGTTACTGGCAGAAGACAATAGTTGGGAAATGTGCCTTCTTTCTCTCTCTGGCCCTTAAATGGACAAAAGCAACAGGGACAGGTATAAGCAGCCTTCTGAGAGTGAGACAAACAAAGATCCCAGCTATACCCAAGGTCTTCTTAAGAAATAGGTGCTGGTACCACACACGGCTTTAAAGTCAACTGCTGCTGCTGTGACAGTTGGTGACTGACCAGCAGCCCTGGGTTGCATGGTGTTGGCTTGCAGTTGGCTCAGGACAGTGACTGGAACTAGCGTCTTAACGAAAATGGCTGCGGTTCTCAGAGTCACTTGGTCTCTCTCCTGTCTTCTTCTGTGTAACACTATGGACCACCATACTCCATCTTTCTCAGCAGCTTCCTCCAAACCCCTGTGTCCCCAGCCCCGGCAACCTGCACCTCCATGAGTGCAAACATTCTCTCATCCTGCTTTCTGTCCCCAGATCCCTCCCCCTGAAGGTCCAGCAACATTGAATCTGACTCTCCCCACCTGTTTCCTTTTCCCATTGGCCCCACATAAGCATTTTGCTTCTGGGCAGTTGGGAACTTTCAGGGTGGAGACAAGAGCGAGTAAGGGCAAAGGCAAGTTGGAAGTCTCCTGGAGCTTCTCACCTTCCTCCTCTCCAATGCCCAGGATGCATCTTGACCTGCTCTTCCTTTACATCTCATGTGCCTACTTGCTGACTTTACCATAGTGATCCGATCATCCAGCCTCCTAATCCAACGCTTCCAACCTCTTTAAAGGTAAACTGTCAGGAGGCTCAGTCTCCCTCCAGATTCCCCTCCACCAATGTCTGTAAGATGGGTTTTCCCTGCCTTTCTGTTGTCCCACTCCTTTGACATGCATCTTGTTGGACACTACGCCCTGCTACAAACTTGAGGTGATAAGGAAAATGATGAAACAAGCATTAAAATAATAGAGTTTTGAACTCCTTCTTGAAACAGTTTGACATGCAAAGGCCTCCCATTGTATAACTATCTCACAAGATAAATTCTGCAGAAATCCTCTCAAGCTGCATCCCAGCAAAACAACCCAGAGAGGTGCAGCACAGGCTATCGCGGGGAGTATTGCTGCATGTACATGGCTGTCTGTGGATTTCTCTGCAGCTGCTCACTCCAGCAGACTCTGGTTTTGTTTACCTCAGGGCAGGATGACTGGACAGATTGCTGGACTGAAATGTGTGACTGAGATATGAATTAGCTTATGTAGCATATCCTGACTACACTTCTTCAAGGAGCAGGCATTGTACATAACAGCAAGGTATCACTCTGGTGTGAAAATACACTCATGGTCTTCACCCTTTGTAGAAAAGGGAGCTTCCTTAACCAGGCTTGGAAATGGCAAGTGTAATAAGGCAGTACTCTTTCGCCTTCCCAAAAGTAAGAAAAGGAGTTGTGATTGTGTATTCTTCCCTTCTAATTTAAGCACATTTTGTGAAATTGCCATAATGACTTGTGTATGCTGGACTGTCTGCTAACTGTTTTCCATTCTACTACCTTTAAGTAACTGTGCATTGGTCCGTGGCTCAGCTGTGTGTACCTTTATTAGGAGGCTCACTAGATCTGCGGCGCAATTCATACCTACATCAGCCTATTCACAGTTTTCTCCATGTTTCTCAGTGCTGCTAGTTTCACCTTTAGTTAATATTGGTGCAGTAGTGATTGCTGCAGTTCAAAGTCCTATGCACTTTTTCTCTTCTGTCAGTCAATGTGTCACCCATTTTTTAGGCAGGACAGTAGCAGAGGTTAGAATCAAATTATTTTTAATGCTCACTGACAGAGCCAGATTGGATCCTATCTCCTTTTGGAAGTGGACGTATAAAGGTTATACAGTGAAACACTCTAGAAACAGACAGAGAAAGTCTTCCTTTGCCTTTGTAGTCCTAGTTGTGTGATTTCTTCTCTCTTTCCAGCAGATTCATAACCTAAGTAGATAGCCACAAAATCTCAGCTCTGTGGCATGGGAACCTCTTCTGCTACACCAGCTGAGACCGCACTGAAGTTATTCATTCTCATTTGTGGCTTTGTAGGGAGACATCACTCTCAGAGAGTCAGAAATCCTTATCTTCATGAATAACAACATCTCAAATAACTCACATTTGATTCTCCCACTGTTAGTTTGCTGCAGGTCCTTAGCCCAATTTTTGCCTATGCTTGTACTTCATTGGCAGTTCACCAGTTTGTCTCCACCAGTACAGAGCTGTGTTTTACAGTCAGGCCAGGCTGAAGAGCTTTGAGTAATCATTTCACAGCACTCTTAAATAATTTCAAATCAGTCAAATGATAAAAAATAATTTCAAATCATGTCAGACTTTTTAGTGCTTGCTTTCTGCAAGTAGTCTACCTAGCAAATTTTCCTGTAGGAATATTTCTAGTCTCAATGCATTTTATGCATTTTTACTTAATTTTCAGCAGGGACAAAAAGATATATTTTTCCTATAAAATACTTAATGTGGTAACTGATGTAAAATAAAATCTTTGTAAAGACAGTTCTGTCTGCAGGTGCCATTTGAGTTAGTAGATGAATGTTGATACTTGGTAGGGGAAGATGTAATTTAAACCAGCCTATTAATTTCCGCTGTAATTATACATCGACTTGTCTTCACCTCAACCTTTATCTCATGTTACTTCCCACAGTCCAGATAAGAGGGTTGTTTGGGTTTTGTTTTCTTCTTTTTCCTCCTGAAAAGACACCCTTATATTCTCCTTCTAGAGTTGTCTGAGACCATGCAGTAGGTCAACAGCAAAGTTAGAGGTTATTCTTCTTGATTTCTTCTGGAGTATCCACGAGATTTGTTCAAAGCATACCAAAACAGGCAGCTTCTCCTTTAAAGAGATCTTAATGTCATCTGCTGGCATTCAGCAAAGTGTCCTGTTAGCCTACACACTGTGGAGATGGTGAACGCTGAATTCTTCAAATGCAGGTTTTGTTACCTAAATTAACATTAATGAGTAAATATATATACTGACCAAGCACCCAGGAGCACCTAGCAGGAGGTGGTGCGCTTTCGTTATCTGCTGTGACGATAAGGAAGGGGTGTAATTCAGTTGCCTACACATATGTGTCTATTGCCATTTGAGGCTCCACAGGATGCCTCACTTGGCCTCCAGTGACCTCTCCATAAGGGCATAGATTTGTTTGTGTTCCCATGGCATATCTGCCACCCTTGGGAGGATGTCTCCAGTACCCTAGAGCATCGAGAACATATGTCTAGTCCCACTGTCCAGAATTGCAATAAGCTTTCTGGGAAGCAGATCAGGAACTGCCAAAAAAATCCATGCTTTCCAAAATCATACAGCAAGTTGTATATGCTAGAGAGTGATCAAGTCATTGGTTGGTGGTAGATGGCCTCCCTGATTCCTGAAACCGCAGTGACTGCTGTTTTATGTGGTGCTCCCAGTCACTGTTCTTGCTTCCCTCTCTCTCCCCCTTGTATTTGCTTGCCTGGCACTCTTTCCTGAAGGCTGCTGACTCCAAAACAGTAAACATCTTATGCGCAGAAGCAGCATGCTTACTTCAGGGAAACCATGTCCATGCTGGAAGTAATGACTCCACTTGATTTTGCCAGACTGAGGCCAAAATACTCAAAACCTTTGAGATTGTCATTGTCCTTGTGTAACCCATGTGGTTGCTGATTAAATCAAGGGTCTATCTATTACAATTATAAAAAAGAATCAAATCTCTGATTTTGCACAAGGAAAGGTGGGAGCTGAACAAATGTATAATAAGAAATGAGGATTTAGGAATTTGCCTTGGGACTAATTACTCAGTTTTAAGCGTATCCTTGAAAATTCTGACTTTCAGTTCCAGGTTATACAACTCCAAGAAGTGTTAACTGCTGCCTGTCAACATCACAGAGCCAGGAGAAATCCTGTTTTCCCTCCTATCCTATTACTCAGCAAAGGGCTAGTCATAACTGCCCAAAATAAATGTGACTTTATAACGTAAGGCCTTCACTATTCCCTGCCATCCATCTCTCTTTCTGGATTATTTCATTATTTCCTTTTCTGCCTTCCTTCTCCTTCTTCCAGCATACTGATTTTAGGTGACAGCGTCTAGGGCTACAGATTCATGTAAAATGAAAAACACTTCAGGGTCTTCTTTTATTTTCTTTAAGTGAATAAGAAAATGCACAATTATCAAACCTAAAACAATTATCAGAAACAAAAACCCTCACCAAGACAAACCAAAAAAACCAAGCCCAAACACTGCTAATTATTTCTTGCTAACAGTACCATTATTAATCTTTGACTATACTGGCAGAGGAAAGCAAGTGGTACAAACTCTCGTCAAGGAAACAGAGCAGGAAAAATACAGCCCTGGAGGTCAAACCTTGACTGTTCAAGAAGGGTGTCAGAGGCAAACTGCAGTAGCTAGTCTCTTTGCTCTAGTGTGTGCTCTGCAAGAGAGCACAGAGCTTGACTTTAATTCCATTTCAAGCCAAAAAATTTTATTATTTCTCTGGAATTTAAAAGAAATTTCCTTCTTCATAGGAAACATCACAATGTATTTCATTTTGGTATGTAACTTTGTATGCTCAAATTTTTAAAATTACCATGGAACAGAAATATGGAGTTTTTTACCATTGCTAGTCATGAAACATAAAGGTCTTCAATGCTTTTTTATTCTTAGACACAGAACTGACCTGAGTTTCAGGAATGAGAAAGTTGCAGGCAGGACATTGATATATTTTGATATCCTACCTTACAGAAGCAGAGAGAAATAAATTGCTGCATTATCCTGGATACTTCTAACATAAAAAAAGCAAAAAGAGCAACAATTTCAAAGCCCATAGCAACTTTATCTTCTTGAGCACATGAGAAATTCTCCCTTTCATAAGATTTCCACCATGGTTTCTGTAATATTGCCAAATTTTCCCCACTGGGACAGTAAAAGACTGGATTAGCATTTGGGCTGTGGTCTAGATTACTACATTAGGGATGTTACAATGCAAAGTATTTGCTGCTACACCACAACCTTTTTTTTTTTTTTTTTCTCTTCGGTCAGCTTGGTTCTGGAAGGACAACTTGAAAAAAACAGATGGTATATATTCTCAAATGTAAAACTTAATTTAACTTCACTGTAATCCTAGTTAGAGCAGCAGCTCTCAGACTGAGCAGCCGATGGGAACAATAACAAGCTATAAGGCAATGCATATTCCTCAGCTGATACAGGGAAAGAGAAATCAGAAGTGTGTGCTCTTTAAAGGTAAAATCCACAGAGAGAGGTATTAGCATTTACATTATTCTGGTGACCTTTAGTTGAGATCCAAATTTATCTTACTAAATTGCCATCTTTAGGCAATCTATTCTCTCTGCAAATCTGAAAGTGCTGTTTTGTATGCCCAATACAACATTGTTTAGCCATTAATGTTCACGACAATGTCAAAAATTGATTACATGGTTATTATTTGACACAATTTTAGTCTTCTTCCTGTCAAAGTTGGGGTCACACTGGAAAAATCAGGATGGCACTTGGGTGTGGTCTGTTTCTCTCAGCTTCCAAATGCAAAATAATAAACTTCATGTAATGTCAACTTTATGCAACTCAACTCAGCACAACTGGCTTTTGCAAAAATTTCTTGAAGATACATATCAACACATCTTCCTTCCACATAAACATAGCCTTAAAGATAATTAACAACCATTAGTGATGTAACATAGTACTCTAAATGTGGAACCACATTTCAGTGCTCCAATGACATTTGATTTGCTTCTGAGGTGCTGCCATGACAGTGTGGATTTGGAGCTCTTCCCTTGCGACAGGAGTTCCTGTGCTGCCAAGTGGCCACCCACCCACTACATCCATTCACCTTTTGCTACAGCATTGCCCAAATGTGCCTAGAAATAATTTGTCTGAGTGAATGGTGCCTGCGCTTGAAAACCCAGATAAAATGAGGTTATCCAGTGAGGTCTTCCCAGTTGTAAAATGAAGTCATTAATTTAGTCACCACATTAGATGATGTTTTGCATTCCCTGAAATCAGGTTTCGTACTCCTTTCTGCCTCAGAAGTTAGTATTTAATTTAGTACTCTGGATGCTCTACCAAGCTGACAATGCCAATGCATCATTCATGCTCCATGACCTTCCCTTGAGACTGCCTTATTTCCTCAGCTTGGCAGAGTCTAGCTGCTTCATTAAGTACCTTTCAGTGGTTAAAACTACATCTCAGCATGGACCTAACTCTCCACTCTGCAAACTGGCCTGAGGTCAAGAAGCCAACCACTCTTCTTTGTGTTTAAGCATTTTGTCTCTAAAATCCTATCACAAAGAGATTTCCTTCTTATTTTATGTTATTAAAAGCAACAAGGTGGTCTGGAGGTTGGCTTCCCCCAGCTGCAGGGAAATTACCAGGTCCAATGTCATAGATACAATTGATGGCTGCAAGGACTGAAGCCCCTGCTACCCACCATGTTGGATGAAACCCTACAATTCTATGTTTGGCACCCCTGAGGGTAGACATTAACAGTTGCTCCTTTCACCCTGCTCCTCCTCTTGAACTCACTGGCTCATTCAGCCCATTGTTTCCTCCTCACACTCGAGCTGGCATCAGTGATTCATCAGGAGAACCCCTAGCCCAGCTCTGCTTCCCTGGCCTTGGTGGGAACCAGCCCGGTGAGCTGATGCAGCCTCTCAGGTGGAGTTGAGGGGCTGCCTCTCACAGTCACCTTGGATGGCCAAGGGTTCACTGGAAAGGCAGGCTGGTAACCAGGGAAAACGTGCTGTGGAAAACTGTGCTTCTTCACAGCAGCTAGTGCTGCCTACTGCAAAGGCCAGTCTTGCTGCTGGCCCTCCTGTAGTATCATCTGTGTCCTACACAGTCTTTCTTTCCTTGGGCTTGGGTAGATACAGAAGGAAATCAAAAAGGAGACTGCAGTCCAGTAGCATGGGGAAACGACAAGGACTAGCAGTGTGTGCAGAGCTGGAGTCGAGGGGTGACATGAGCACAGGGGCTTTCAGTGTGCCTGACAGGTCCCTCATGCAACAAAATGAAATCTCTCGCTATCTTTCCCCACCCTGAAAACAATAGCCTTGCCCAGGAGGAAGCTTGCTGCTTGTGCCTGAAAGACAGGAGTCACGATTTTACAATCACATTCATTCTTTTATCTCTCCATGACTTGAATACATTTAAATCCCAAGTGATTAGAATGAAGAAGAGCTGGAAGGAAAGATTGTTTAAGGCAACATAAAAAAAACCGCCAACAACCTCTCTTAAATTCAGATGCTTTGAAGGAAAGTTAAAAATGGCATCTTTTCCTCTCCACAGCCACCGTTCTCGTCCAGAGCTTGCTGGGAAAAATCATGTAGTAGCAGGAAGGTAACTAGTGATTATATTGGGTTTGTGTGGCAAGGTTTTGGTAGAGGGGAGGGCTACAGGGGTGGCTTCTGTGAGAAGCTCCTAGAAGCCTCCCCTATGTCTGATAGATCCAATGCCAGCTGACTCCAAGACGGACCCGCCACTGGCCAAGGCTGAGCCCATCAGCGATGGTGGTAGCACCTCTGTGATAACATATTTAAGAAAGGGGAACAAAAAAACCCCCTGTGCAATTGCAGCTGGAGAGAGGAGTGAGAATATGTGAGAGGAACAGCTCTGCAGACGCCAAAGTCGGTGAAGGAGGGGGAGGAGGTGCTCCATGTGCTGGAGCAGAGATTCCCCTGCAGCCCGTGGTGAAGACCATGGTGAGGCAGGCTGTCCCCCTGCAGCCCATGGAGGTTAATGGTGGAGCAGATATCCACCTGCAGCCTGTGGAGGACCCCACGCCAGAGCAGATGGATGCCCAAAGGAGGCTGTGACCCCATGGGAAGCCTATGCTGGAGCAGACTCCTGGCAGGACCTGCGGACCCGTGGAGAGAAGAGCCCACGCTGAAGCAGGTTTGCTGGCAGGACTTGTGACCCCACAGGGGATCCACGCTGCAGCAGTCTGTTCCTGAAGGACTGCACCCTGTGGAAGGGACCCACGCTGGAGCAGTTTGTGAAGAATTGCAGCCCGTGGGAAGGACCCACGTTGGAGAAGTTCATGGAGGACCGTCTCCCATGGGAGGGACCCCACACTGGAGCAGAGGGAGAGTGTGAGAAGTCCTCCCCCCTGAGGAGGAAGGAGCGGCAGAGGCAATGTGTGATGAACTGACCGCAACCCCCACTCCCCGTCCCCCTGTGCCACTTGGGGGGAGGAAGTAGAGACAAATCCGGAGTGAAGTTAAGCCCAGGAAGAAGGGAGGGGTGGGGGGAAGGTGTTTTAAGACTTGGTTTTATTTCTCATTACCCTACTCTGATTTGATTGTTAATAAATTAAGCTAATTTCCCCAAGTTGAGTCTGTTTTGCCCATGATGGTAACTGTTGAGCGATCTCTCCCTGTCCTTATCTCAAGCCATGAGCCTTTTGTTATATTTTCTCTCCCCTGTCCAGTTGCGGAGGGGGAGTGATAGAGCGGCTTTGGTGGACATCTGGCATCCAGCCAGGGTCGACCCACCGCAATGATCCACATGACCTTGCCACAGATGCAAAGCAGGAGGTCATAAACTGTTTTACTGATGCCTGTATTAAAAGTTTTATCCCACTATTTATTTCCATTTTATTACTCAGAGAAAAAAATGGTTGGCCATAGCTTCACATGCTCTTTTCTCTGGTTTCCATAACATGTCACTGCTTATTGATATGCTTCTCTCTCCTATGTCTAGAAAGAAGGTGGGATAGAAACAGTAGGTGAAGGATAAAAGTATTCCTGAAAGGATATGTGCAAGAGTCAAAAGCATCTTCTGAATGTCCTTTTTTTTCAACTGATAGCCAAAAGAAATTTTACATGGACCTTCTTCATCCCTACCTCTCTCCATCTTGCCAATGAAGAATGGGAAAAGGAAGAAGTAATCTGAGGACTATGAAGAAGTCCAAAACAGAAGACCTGTTTTGAATACCTACCTCTGAATAAGTCTCTTGGGATATGTCCACACTCTTTCATCAGAGGATTCTTGTCCTCTGCTTCTCCATATTGCATTCAAGCTGGTTCCCTCCCTGGTTGACAGTTAGACTGAGTCAATTTGTTTCCTTCAGAAGAAAGGTAGGGTGCAACTGGCAGGATCATTTGCTTCAGGTCCTTTCCTGTTAGAAAGACTGGACATGATCCAGAACAAGTTTGGTTTCCTCCTCCAGTACCCTCCCTGTATATATGTGTGGCCTCACATACGCTCTGCCATACATCAGGATACACAACACACTTTCAGCATGCTGTGAAGAAAACCTGTTGTTGGCTGCATCACCACCCTTTCATCACTTTGGACACAGGACTGAAAGCTTACACGCATACAAGGCCAATAGGGGCACCAAGCAGAGAGACAATGTAGACCAAGGCTTAGGCAGCATGCACATAGCCAGTGTGCTCTAGAGGCTGTGAGCTGCTAGTCTTCAACAGCTTGGGCGTAAGCCAGTCCAGTGTTGCTTTAGGGGCTGTGGTTGTCCCTGCCAATGGAGTGGGGGAGACAGGGCCCAGTTTGGTGAGACACGTTTGTCTGTGAAGTTGGCTCAGCTCTCCTGAAGAAAAAAAGTCATGGTTGGTCTGTGAGTGAATGCATAAGCCAAAAACTTGCAACAGAAGAAAGGTTAGAACAAAGACAGACATGGAATTATTCAGTCACCCAAAGACTTAAGACAAAAACACCAACAGGAAAATCTATAAAACCCCAAGAAAACACAAGCAGTGAGTCAGAAGATGACAATTTAACAAGAGCAAAGATTAGACTGTTCTGTGGAGCAATCAACAGAGGCCAACACTTCCCAGTTCCATTGACTTCTGCCTGGCTGGCAGACTTGTGAGGGTGAGGGAGGGACGTTGCATCTCTCTTAGGCTGCTCAACAATTATCATTCACCTCAAAAAAATATTCAGGGGGTTGTATGGTGGTGGCTCAGGCCTATATAAGTGCCAGAGACTATTAAAACCTGGACTGCTGCCATCATCTTATTGGCTTTATGTACAATCTGTTGATGGTTTTGATGCTGTCTTCCATATTTGACCCTCAGTAGTGGAGGGCTTGAACAGCAGGTCTCTTTAATATTCCTTCCCTTGATTTTGTTCAGAAGGTCTTTTTCTATCTCATTCACACAATGATTCCCTTTGCCTATAGATAGACCAGACTGAATCACAATTTCCATTTCAGAGGAATTGCTGATATTTTATCTTTTTTTTTGAAATAATAATACCTTGGAAAGTTGACATGTTTTGTTTTAACATTTTTGACTGAAATGAATAGTGTTAATGTTCCCAAATTAGAATGTTTGTTTTGCTGAACTCAGCTGAAAATTTATTTGAAGTCAATTCAAAATGAACATACCTCTGCCAATGGTGCTGCAGGTCCCTGGCTTGCTGCTTGCTTTGAGATGCAGCTGCAGTGACCTAGGGGAAATACAGGGTGGGATAAAGGAGCTTGGCCTGTAATGGAGCATGAGAAAAAAAGTCATGTGAATGCTGCCATAATAGGATTTGAAGTTTTCAAGTAGAACATATTTCTGAATAGATGACTATGCCCTATAGTCATTCTGTCTGGGAGACAGGATCCACTGGCATGACAGATGCAAAGGAATGGGACATTCCCACCCAGAGAGGAGCAGCGCTGAGTCTCTAACAGTGAAACTTGTTGCAGCAGGTTGGCATGTGTTTTGTTCCAAAAGGCATCCATAGCAAACTTGAAGGAAGACAAAAGAAGTCCATGGTGTGCAAGAAAAAAGAAAAGAAAAACAATGCTACAAATAGCACTGATGGTGAGTCTGCTTTTCGGCATCTGTTACCAGTTCTGAGGGAAAAGAGACTTGCAGACAGTAGGAGAGTTACTGCTGTAACTGCTGGCTGCTTCTCCCAGGTCTTTCTCCTCCAGCTACTGGACATATTGATTCAATGTACTTATGTACTGGCTAGGGTGCTGAAACATTTAACTCCCTCTTTCTCTCTCTCCTTCCATCTGATTTGGTTACTATAATCCTACGTAGCAATTCAATAGATTTATTAATATGTTTATGATGCTGCAAGCATATGATAGAAAATATTTCAGCTAAGTTAATAAGGTATGTTAGCAGCTTGTTTTACGGTTATTTCTATTAAATTGATATCAGTGAGGTCTGTCTTTATTTTCTCTGTACAACAGAATGAAACTGTAGTGCCATTTGCCATATATTAAAAACAGAGGTATATGCCCAGCATACGAGGAGTGTGTACAGTAGAAGCATACCTTGCATTATGTTTAATTACATAATATAGAGACAGAGCTATGCAGGGAAAAAAGGTTGAGGCATGCTGGTTGGCCACCTCCATTACATAAAAAAACTAAAGAAAGCAACCAAACCAACCCTCCACCTAAACATCTTAAGACTTCTTTTTAAGACTTAAGATAGACTTTAAGACCTAAGATAGTTCTTTCTCACTCGATGTAATTGACTGTTTTTGTCAGGGAAAATTAAGTCTTTCTTGAGAGTAGAGGAGGGGAAAAAGGGTATGTAAGTAAGTAGAGGGGTTGGGGGATATAACAGCTCTCTCTTGAATACTGACACTATTGCAGGGTTCTGTATTTGCTGTAACAGGGCTACTCACTGTGCATGACTTAGGCTAACAACTTGTCCAGAACAATGTCAAAGACTCACTATCTCTCTGAAACATGCAGGCTATTAGACTATTTTTCTTCTATCCCAAAGGGAAAAATTGTTTCTGAAAGTTCCTGTAGGCATTTTCATATCACCAGCACAATGCTTATTTTTGAAATTTTTAAAACTAAGCCAAGCCAGGCATTTCACACTGTGAAGTTCCTTCCTTGGCCACAATCTCCAGGACATCTAAGTTGTCTAGCACCCAGTCCATAGTTTATCTATGGCCATATACCATAAGTTTTGTTCATGGGGTGGTTCAAAGTGTATTAAGCCAGAAAGAAACAACTCCGATGGATGTTTCATAACAGAAACTAAAAGACATTTCAAATCTATTTTTGTTTAAAGTAGCACACATCTGAAAAAAAATTCCAATCCTGTCAACCAAACTGTGCATAGGTCATAGGTCATTGGTAAAAATATTGGATGACAGCCTCTTCCTGTGCAGATTGTAACTAGTTTGTCAGTAAGCCTGGAGTATATCAAGTATATTGCCACAGATGGAAAATAAGGGATAAGTGGCGGCATGTTTTGCACCAGAAAAAAACCCCAAAACCCCAGAAACTAACTCCAGATTTTCTGAACATATTTTGATGAGGAACACCCTTGTTTCTGTTATTCTCCCAATGCTCAGCATGGAGCTCAAAATATTCGCCTCATTGAACACCGGAAATGGTTTGTCCTTTACCTACAAGATGAAGTGGTCATCAAGCTAAAGGGCACAGTTCCCAAAATGTGTTCTTCAAGCATCACGCAGTGAAGTTCAAGCCTGTGGGAAGCATGCCTTGTGATGGCATGGACACAGGTCTTCTGAGGGCTGAGAAAGGAAGAGATGGGAGGAGAAAAGGAAGTTAAGAGAGGAGGCAAGATTCTCTAAGACAACGAGCCAAGGTAAATCAACTAATTATGAGCAAAATAAAGCAATGGACTTCTACAGAGTAAGTTAATTTGCTGTATTACTGTCACATGCAGAAAGCATTACTCTTAACGTGTCTTGGCATGCACTGTACAGTTATCATAAGAAAAGTGTGCCATCTTGTGGGAAAATGTGGAAAATAACAAACCATGCCTTCACATACATTTTGCATACACTATGCAAAATGAAGGGCAGGTGCCTCCATGAACAAATGTTTGGGTGAATATTCAGGAGGTCACTATCCAAAGCGAAGTCCCTAGCCTGAACACTGAAGGACCAAAACCTTCAATAGATAAGTTCAACTTTCTGATCTAAAGACTTAAGTGGACTTTGTAGTTCTCAGATTAAGAAGATAAGATAAACTCAACCAGGAGATTTATTACTGAAAAATGCCAGACTGGCAGACTTCTCCCAGCCAGCTGTGGACTTCTACAGGACGTTCACTCTTACCTAAAATAAATCAGCATAGCCCAGCTGACTCATACCATCCTAATCTGTGAGCTTTTTAAGGAAAGAATGGGCAGGTTGATCAAAAGAGACGGAAATGAAAATGAAGGGAAAAGGGAAAATCAGAAATACTTGTAGAACAAAACTTGTATTACCAGGGCCTCAGTCTCTGTGATTCTTGGCAAAGAGCAAGCCAGCAAGACTTCATATCCAAGAGAATGCAGTTATATTAGCAGTACAAGATGAAAACTAGACAATAGCAACAAACGTCTTGGTCAGAGATCAAATGCTGTACAGCTAATCCTTGGATTATTTACATAGTTTGGAAAAGTCATGCTTTTCAAAGAGACATTTGGACGTGAGCCTTACCAGGCTGCTGTTGCTCAGGAGTCCTGCTGCAAGAGGCACAATGAGGCAGAGGAGATGGGAGAAGAGCAACATGCATGTGTGGGATCAGGGCACAGAGGCAGAGAAGAAAGGTGGGGGGAGTTGTCCTCTACCAAAGAAAGGAATAGGTAGTAGAAATCTGTGAGAGGAAAGGGCTGAGCTGCACCCTTTCCCTCCCCAGTGGCTGGAGTGACTGCTTTCTCCTCTGGTGGAGCCTGTCCATGGCCCTGCTGTTGTGGAGGGAGCTCAAAGCCACCTCTTAGCCCCTCTGCTCTCAGCTTGTTCAATAAGTGTGGCACACAGCTTCTAAAGTATGAGGTTAATGAGCTCTGTACAGCCCAAGCTGTTCAAGCTTCACAGCTGGGCTTACCCTTTGACAGGAAGAAGTGTCAGATGTGTCTCATTAGCTGCTCCGCTTTCCCATAGTCATTTAAATAATGCAAAATATGGAAGAAAATTCCACTGACTTGAGTACAAAAGAAAAAAAAAACCAAACAAAAGCACAGGTTAGGACAAGATGCATTGCCATAAGATCTTATTTGGGACACACATGCTTTAGATTTAAAAATGACTGAGAGATGCTAGACAGTGGAAGAAAAAAGGATTTTTAAAAAAAAGACTCTTGGAGGTCTTAATAAGCAACAAAAAAGGTAGTCTGAACCTTTTCTTTTTTGCTGCTTGGAAAGCTTCCTTTGTTATTAACAGTCCCTTCAGATATAACAGTGCCCAATGTAGGAGGGAGATAATTTTTAGTCTGGGTTGTTATTTTTACATTAAGAATGTTAGTTACAAAATAAGAAGGTCAAGCGTCAAAACAAACAGCAAGTTCATGTGATATGTCCAGAGTGTTGGCAGAACCTCTTTTGAGTGAGAGTAGGTCCAAGGAGTGGGGCAAGATTCACACCACTGAACTTTAAGCTCAGATGCCAAAGTATGAGCTTGGTTGCATTCTGTTCCCTGGAAGTCAATGAAGAGAGAGGGGCTCCAGAGAAAGAAGTTAAGGACTTCTGTTCAATGTCTGAAGTTTGGCAGGTTGAATCAGGACTTTTCTGTGGCTATATTCACAGGGATGTTTGGTTCAGGACATAAGGCTATATCTAGTCCAAATTAAAACTGCATGTAGTATAGTTAGAGTGCCCCCAGCAATGTATTCTTCAACCTATTGATCTACCCTGATTGTGCCAAACTGTTGCTCATGTAAACATTAGTGTGTGCTCGCTGATGCAGCACTCAACAGAGAAAGTCAGAGTAGACACAGTTATACTGTCCCCAGGCTAACTCATGCAGAGATAGCTCAGAAGATATTTTTTGCGGAGCATCTCCACAGGGAATGCCAAACATCAGTTACACTGTCCCCTCAACTTAGCCGAAGTGGTTGTCCAACACCCTGCCTTGTGGCATGCAGGCTTACCCACTGGCTGACACGCAGGAAAAGCAGGGCCAGTGTTGGCAACAAGGCGACCCACAACTGCAGCCTTCATGCTCAGGGCCACCGTGAATGCTGTTGCTTTTGCTGGTGCAGGAGAATGTCAGCCTCTAGCGGCAACAAGTCCATAGCAGCAGAGTGCAGCAGGGCTTTGGTAAAGCAGATGGAAGGGAAAATGAGCCACAAAGGTGGAATCTGGCCTTGATGTTAAGAGAGAGAGAAGTAGCAAGGAGTCAACATCAGCACCATGTTCCTGTAGGCTTTTTTTGCATGTAAAGATGGATTATGTAAACATATGCTGTTCACATCATCCATTGGTGAGCTTCACTTGGGAAGGCTCAGGCTTTTAGTTTTATTAATTGGGGCTTCCTATGATGACAGCATCAAGTCCAGTGAAGGAAAGGGGACTGTATCTGAATAAAGGTCTAATCAGGCCAGTAGCAACTTCATATTCCCACTGCTGAGTGGCCTCTTTGTCAATTCAGCACAGGTGTTTAATTGTATCCTGGTTTCTTGGTTTCTTTTTTATGCACAACTGACCTGGTGTTGTAAAAAAAATTGCAATAATATTCTTGCATATTTACTCTAAATTTCTCCCAGTTGGTTTTGACCTTTCTAGAAATATAACTTACATGTGAGTTTTGACTAAGGAACATTTTTAATTCCTGGAGTCCCTGATGAGAACAGGAACTTGTGATAATTCCCTGAACTTAGGGAGCCCGTGACAGGTTCTGGCAGTGCTGGGGAGCAGACAGAAAGGTCTTTGGAGGAAAAAGGATATTTACAGGATGGGAACCCATCCTTCCTTCCATTAGCATAAGCTGTCATGGGTCAGTAGGTGATGTGCACTGGCTACACCACATATCTCTTGTTATTCTTTGCTTCTCCTGGCGATAGACATTCTACTGGCCCCTTTTCCGGTCCAAGCTATTTAACTTGAGACAGCTCCAAACCACAAAATTGAATCCAATTTTAATTTCCCAAAGCATAGGATAGGGTTTTCATCCCATATTTAGTTAGATGGTTGCTTCTCATAACAAAACAATTTCTTTCAAATATCTAGAATATACAAAATGTTGCTGACAAGTCCACATATGACATTACTTCAATGATTTTTCTTTGGTTTTTTCAGTCTAGCCCTGACTCCCAAGAAGAACTGACATATAACTCCACTGATACTTGCCTCCTCTGACTTTCAGCTGGATTTATTGCTTAATTTTCTCAGCAGCCTTGGAAACTCCCAGCTGTATGATTTTTAACAGGCTCACTTCTAAGGCAGATCATTTCTCCTCCCTGCCCCATCTCTTTAGGAAATCTCCCCTCTTCTCTTTCTAGTGAAAAGTTCTGCCTGCATACCAGGCTGCTTTAAAAAACCCCAAAACAACCGCAGCTGTTTTACATGGGATGTACTGTATTTTCCTCCTTGCACACCCATGCAAAGAGGTGGAGGAGGGAGGATATGATGCCCTCCTCATAGCCTTGCTCACAGTGCAGGGGAGCCAATTAAGGTCTCAGAGAGTATGTAAAGGTGTGTTACTAATCGCCTTGGGCCAGTATGAAGGAAAGAAATTATTGTATTGTTTAAAACCAGTCCCTGGAAATTTTAGATCAGAACTCCAAAACCCTGGCTGGCAATTTGTAATCTTTTTTATTATTTTCCAGAAAGAAAAAGTAGGTGACCTTATTTCAGCTCCTAAAAGTTTTTGCAAGCCACAGCACATTGTGTAGGAAAGCTTTTCCCTGCTCTGCACTGGTGACGGCATCTGTTTTCTGAACCTGGATCTAGTTGGTGCTAGGCTGTGTTATGGATGAATTGCAGAGACAGTTTTCTGTCTCTGTGCTTTAAACCACATCGTTTTTAAGAAGTAGCCCACAGTATTTTTTTGGCTGGAGTTTGCCTGACTGTCTTGAAATTTTAGTCTCGCCAGATATTGCTATCATGATCAGTGAAATTTTTCACTGCACTTACTTCCCTCTGTAAAGAAAGCAAGCTCATGGCCCATGCATTTCTAAAGACTGAATCTTATGTAGGATTTGTGCTGAAAAATCTGTGCTGGACTTATACGTCATATGGACATTTCTTTGATGCCACATATCCACATTTAAACCTTTGTGCTATTTGGTGCTGTTCTGTGCCGTTCCCCAGACCTCCTCAGACACCATAGACACCATATTTCCTTTACGTTCTCCTATCAAGAGATACACTCCCTTTCTTGCTTGCTGATTAGACCTTTTTCCTCTGAATCCATGTTTCTTCCACATGCTGCTTCTTTGAGTCATATCCATCTAGAGATGAGTAGAGGAAAGAAAAAGTCTGCACAGCAGTGCTGCAACTGTTCCCCTACAAGGCCCTAAGATGATTAAAGCTAATAGGAGAGCACTCTCCCCCTTTGTCTCATCACCCCAGTGAAAGTGGATGCTCTCAAGTTCCCCCTTTCCATCTCCATAGCCTTTGTTAGAGGCTGAGGTTTGGCCAGGAGCTGGCATCTCAGGTATGGGTGAGCCCTGAGCCTCTTTGAGGGAGCCAGCAAAGAAAGATGCTGGAGGAGCAACTAAGAAGAAGCAACTAGAGGTACTGCTCTGAAGCACATGCTGTGAAACTCTAAGAAACGGGGACACAAAGAGGGAAACTCTGTTACCAGACAGTTTTAGCAAGGTCACTGATGGACAACTGTCCTTTAAAAGCCGGCCAATCCCATTATAGCTCCTCATTCATTACTCTTCCCATGCTTCCTTAGTGTTCAGGTCAGCCTGACTTATAAAAATAAATGCATTCAACTGTGCCTGTGGTACCACATATTCAGGGAGGAGAGAAGAAACATTGTAAAAATCCTCTTACTAACTAACGACAAGAGTCAGAATGACTGAACCTCAACAGCCAGTCCAGATCAGGAGCTGGGGTAAGGGATGAATCTGACAGAAAGCTGCAAATAAGCTACATATTTAAATTGAATTGAGTTCAATGGGAGTCTGGCCCAAGGAAGAGCTTCTGGATTTGGCCCAAGCAATTTAAATAATGCAAGACAGCTTGGTCAGTTTCTCAACTTTTAGCTAGATAATCTCTTTAGTTTTAACCCAACATCATCAAAAAGCTTTTCTCTCTCTACTGAGAAGCCTAGTATTGGGAAATGGGACAGCATCTCATCAAAATGATCACTGATTGCGATTCTGATTAGCAAATCCCTAACAGACACTAGAAGCAGTGTCCATCCTTGGATATATTTACAACTTGTTTAAACAAGACCCTGTGAGCCACCTGCTCTTGTAGCTGGCTCTGCTTTGAGCAGGTTGAACTCAGTGATCTCCAAGGGTCTCCAACCTTAATTTTTCTGCAATTCTATGAATCTAGTGTTACAAGAAGGCTCTAGCAGACTATTAGTCATTCTTTAAATGTTATTGAAGAATCTAAAAGATGATGACTACATCATTTCAGAGCCTGTTCCTGTACTTACATGACTTCAGTAATTTCTGGTGAATTACTGAGTAAGACAATGCACGGTACATGAAGTACCTGCTCAAACTTCAGTGGGAAGAAATAATAGGCCAAATGTATAGGATAGTAAATATCAATTTCACCTAACCATTTTTAATTTAACCAACATAGCCACATATAAAGCATGTGGTTTAAAGAATATGGTCACATTTAAAGGCCTTTCTGAGGGTTGCCTGGCTTCAGCTCTTCTGTGTACTTTTTTAGTAGTAAGAAACAGATAACAATAATAATAATAATTTCCTTGTTGCTTATTGACTTGACTCACTCTCCCTTTCACCAAAAATGAGAGAAGCAGTGATAAAAATTATTTTGGTCATGCAGAAATGACATTATGTCTTCTCACCCTAAGACACCCTTAAGCAAGTGTCCTGATCTTGTAAATGTTCCTTAATGTTTATGTATGTGTAATTCCCCAATTTCAGTTGCAATGCCAATGTGCTGGATGTTCGGTCTGTGGGATCAAAGACTGGGGGCAGTCATGAGTTTTGTGACAAATGAGAAAGAGTGTTAAAACTGTTTATATGACTTCAGGCTGAACGTGTTAAGTTATTTAGATATCTAAACATGCAGAGGAAGACCAAAGATAATTTTTGAAAGCCCCTCTACTGGTTGGGAACAAGAAGCCAATTTTTTAAAGGTCCAACTCTGCAAAAGGATGTTGACATGTAAAGTGAAATTTAGGTACCTAAGCCCAGAATGTATGTCCTGATCATCTGCTACCTGTATGAAGAGGGTCCAACAGAGTTTCCTGACAAGTAGGTGTTAAGGTACTTACTGCGCAGTAGATTTAGTCAGTTCTTTCTGTTGAAGGTGTGCTTTTGCTTGGAGTAACTGAAATATCCCGGGACTAGAGAAAGACAGCGCATGTGATTCCCACACAGAGTTAAAGTGGGCAAAGGGAATCCACTGAGGAAAAAACAGATTTCCTGCCTAGAAGAGTGAATGCTGAATCCTTTTGGTTACTTTTTAAAGGAATAACTATCTCATCAAATTTGCTTTAGGACCAGTGTGAAAGTACAAGCACTCAGCTAGAAGAGATGAGGCTCCAGTTCTTAATCCCAGGGTTATTTCTGCTTCTGTTAACAGGTTAAAATCATGATGACCATCCATTGGCTTTTGGCTAGGTGAGCCAAGGCAAGGCTTTTCTGCTTGTGTGAGGGAAAGGGCACATGCCATTGACCTTGTATCAATGGAGTGCTGTTGTGCCTGGGGCATGATGAGGCTTTGCACCCAGGCCTGGAATAAGTGCCCAGCTCATATGCAGTAGACCCAACTCTTCCCAGAAGCATTGCTGTTTGACATTCATACAATAAATCAGTTGTCCTTGCTTTGAGGGTTTATTTATGACAGTGTTAACAAGCATATTTTTATTGGGTTTATAGTTAATTATTTATTGTTTTTCTATTTAGCTCCTGAGGGAGTGAAGTTGTTTATTTTCTCACAGCTTAGTGTCACTGAGAAAATGCCATTGTTGCAAACCTTATTAAAAGTCTTTTTGTATCTTTCTGCCTTTGTTTATAACAATACTAACCATAGCAGTTAATAAGCCAATACCTACTTAAGGTTAAGGGTTGCTTTTTATAGTTGCTTTTTAAGCTATAGCCAGGTTAGCAATCCACATTTAACACCCAGTCTCTACTGTCCTCATCTCAGTAGGCAGAGAGAGTGACAAACACCTGCCTTGGAGAACTCAGGTCCTTCACATTATTTACAGACTTACACAGACTTGGTAATAAGCAGTTTTAACAGTGAGGGGAAGCTGGTTTGTTTTTTTTTTTTTTTTTTTTTTGTAATTGTTGATGAGGTGCTATAAAGAAAGGAGCAAGGGCTTATTATCAGTGAGCATTCACAAGGCAGGCTGCTGAGAAATGTGTGTGGGTTGGGGATTTTTTGTTTGTTTGTTTTTCAGAGGAAGCAGATGTAAAGTTCAAATATTAATTTCTAGCCTAATCCATGCCTGGCAGAGAGGTTTCAGGCTCCTGGCCTGGCTTATTGCCCTGCTAGATGAAACCCTGCTGTTGCTCCTTTTCCCGGGAGAATCAGGGAGAGCCACCCTACACACTCCCCTGGCAGGACAGTGCTGCCGTCCTGCATGGCCAACAGCACAGCAACTGGCACTGAGTGTGGCAGCTTCAGAATGAGGAACTCTTGGGACAGGGGTCTTTGGAGGTGGCACACTAAATCCTGTTAATGCTGCTTCTTGAGGAGCAGAGTGAGCTAAGCTCTTCTGTCTTGCTGCAGTTTAGACCAGTAATCGTATGCTGCAGGTGGGAAGGATGCTTTTGTAATCATGTGAAAACCCAACAGTAAGAAGGGAAAATGTGACAAAGAATAATCCTCTGCTAAGGAGCTTGCAATTTAAATACAAGCACATTGTTTCAGGATTTAAAGAGATTAGTGCAATGTAACGTGGCCACTGGGCGGGCTAACTCTAGCCTTCCCATCTCACCCTTCCTAGCCATCACCTCAGTTAAACGACCATGTGTGGAGGGGAGGCATCACAATTTTCTCTTGCTCTCTGACAGGTCTGTGCATTGCAGTCCTTGTATTATTGGCTGCAGTTATCTCAGCAGATCCAGCACAGGCTGAGCAATGCATTTCTCTTCCCTCCAACAGCACTGAGAGAGATTTTCGGTAGACAAACACTTTCCCAAACCAAAATGTTTAGAATGAATCCCTTAAAACTACTCAGTCTATACACTTAGCTGATACTCGAGGACTTGCAATTTCCTGCTTTTTGGAAAACTCAGCTTCTTCAGGCTACCTCTGGGTCACAACAGACCACTGCAAATCCTGTGCCCTCCTCACCCTGCTCTCAACCAACTCCTCAGCTTCATGGCCTTTTTGATGACTGATTTCAGTACTGGCAGACCAGATACCTCACTGTGGTTTGGTACCTGAAAATAGACTATTATGCTGCAATTACCCACATACACTCCGTCCACCAAATTGCTGAGAGAGAACATTTCCATAGCTTCACATTTTTCCAGCTTATGCCTTTCTCATCCTCCATTAAGGCAGACTGGCATATTGGCACAAAAGCCTTTCAGTCTTTTATAGCTTTATAACCAAAACGGATGCACAGTATTAAAAATTGTCACACTTGGGTTACTCCGTAGGGATTCCATGCCTATCACGGTAAAAGTAGATATATTTGCTTTTATAAATAGATCACATCAATCTGTTGACTACAAGTATTGTCCTGTTTAGGGAGTGGTTCTGCTTAGGTAAGAGCTTCAGTCACTCTTACTATCCAAGAAGCTATTCTTATGTGAAGCATCAACTACCGTTTGTATGTGAAGCACAGAAGTATTCCTTTTTTTCTGGATACTAAGCTTTCAGAGTTTGTTTGCTCTGTAACCGGTGGAGTCAGTGCCCTGTAGTTAGCTCCCCGTGAAATTAGTTAGTTAGAGTTGGAGTGACCACCCAGGAAAATACAGCAATTTTTATTAACAGTGCTTCAATTAAAAGAGTGACTAGGTTCACTACTTTATGAGCTTTTGTAACTTAATTACCACATGTGTATCAGCAGCACTTGAATGTCAGCCCACATCCTCAAGCAGGTGAGCAAGTCCTAGGAAAAAGCACCTCTGAGCTCCGGTCCCCACCTGAGGTTCGGTGCAAATTAGTGTTACAGAAAAGACAAGCTCTCCATGAGACACCAGTGCAATGAAGCTTGTCTAACCTATTAATATCAGTGTATTTGTCTGTGTCAGACAGCAAGGCGACAATTATGACCTAATAAATAATTACTAAATGACTTCAGGACTTTCATATATAGCAAAGGACTTTCACATACAGCAATATAGCAATTTATGTAACAATTTATACAGTTAATTACTTTTATACGTATAAAATAATATACTAAGTACCAAAAGGCACAAGACAGATTAGGCTTCAGTTCTTCCATGCACAGAATGGACATGTTGTATCTAGTTTCATGTAACCGGCTCATGTTGGACTTCCCAGTGTAAAAGTCAAAAAGTCATTGCAGAGTAGCACTGTGTGTATGTTTGTATAATTACTTGAAATCAAGGACCTGTAAAGAACACAGTTATTTGCAGCCTTGTACTGCCTTCATTTTCAGTGCTGTTTGAAGAGGACAGGCACAACTTGTAAACATTTTGATAGCCGCTTCAAGATCACAAGAAGGGGTGCCCGATATTATTATTGCAGTGGGGTTTACAGATGCTTGACAGCACATAGAAGATACTATATCTTCCTTCATTTCATTGCTTCATTTACTGAAACAAGAGTTTTATGAGAATTTGATATTGTTGTCACTGATCTTTCCTCCTGAAAACATTTACTACCACGTTCACCATCACTATTCCTTTCAGTGGCACTTATGTATAAGGAAAAATAAATCTTTTATTTATGCTCTTTATATACCGATCTTTTTTTCCTGTTATATTTTGACTTAATAAAAGGCTTTGTAAAATGATCAGTAAACCACGCCTTTGAAAGATACCATCTGGGAGCAGAAACAGACCTGGAATGCAGATGAGTGTTAAAAGAGGGAAAAAAAGGGGAAGTATTTTACAAAACAAACCAATCAAACCAAAAAAGATGTTTTTTCATTCTACCACATCAAATAGGAAAACAGCAGGCCTGAGGCAGGAGTAGCTGCTTTCCATTAAATGACAGGATGGAGGGAGAACTAGAGAAGACAGTACACTAGTGAAAGACAAATAGCCACCTCCCTGTCACAGGAACATCATTTTCAGATAATTTGCCACACTGCATCTGTGTTTTGGTCTAAATTTGTTGTGGAGTTTGTGTCAGCAAAGTTTTCCCACTAAGATACTTCTTTAAGACAACATTGCCTAGGGACTTGAATCACTTCAAAAAGCAGTACAATGTTTTTCAACAAATGGTTTACAGGCAAAAATAGAGTGGTTTTCAGGATAAAATTACACTTAAGGCTTAAGCTGATCTAATGACTTCCTACCACTGAGATGGGAAGCTCTCCTTTCCCTTTCCCTGCCCCCTAAGCTGCACCCCGCAGCCTCAGCTGCATACTCGCAACCCCATGCCACAACAGGGGAGCTTGCATGCCTGCTGGTGATGCAGAGGACCGGAGATCTCATTCGGCTCAGCAAAGGGTCCAGTAGGCACCAGAGGTGACAGAAGAAGGGGACCAAGGTCACTCACTCGGAATCAGTGGTAGTGGGAGTCGGTCCTCCCCCCATTCAGCCTGGAGTGAACTGTTGGACTGACACAGTTATTCATACTGTGTAACTTACGCTTGGGGTTATGATGCAGGAAATACTTAACCCTGCTGTGATTCAAGATTCACATGAAAGCAAGCAAGCCCTCTGATTTAAAAAGAAATAAATCACTTTAATCCCAGGCCGTGAACTGTGGCAGTGATGGGAACATTCTCTCTTTGTTTCTGCATTTATGATGGGTTTTTTACATCACTATAAAAGAAATGTTAGGCTATCAACATGACAGTATGTGGCAGGCAACAAAAATAATCTTGGAACACAGAAGGACTATAGGGAAAAAATGGCCTCACATGAAACTGGCTTTTACATCCTGGATTTCTGTCCAATTCTGCGGCATCTGAGACACCCCTTAAGAGGGTCCACACTTAATGCTTTATCATAACCTAGTCCTATTACAGTCTGAGAGCTCTGAAAATGCTTTTCACCCCTGTGTGTTCAGCAATTACTGCTATCACTAAAAGGCAGCCATCCCTGACGTGAAACACTAAGGCCATTTTGTGCCATAAAAAAAAACATCTGTTGAGTGGTTGGAAAGGTTAGTAAAGGTTTGCTGTCATGGAATAGTTCTACACAGTGCAGTTAGCCTAGGAATTATTGTAATTAAAGCAACTGATTTACCCTGTGGAAAATTATTAAAAACTTTTCTGCTTACCTTATGAATGCTGTCATGCACTGCCATGAGAAGAGTACCCTTAAATAGCTCATGAGGTTTCCTGTGTTTGTGGCTATTCCCCATGTTTAAGAAGCCATGTTTTCCATGTTTCAGAAGGATGCTTCTCAGAAACATAATCATAATGTGAATGATGAGCTATTCAAGGTGTATCTTGATAAAAGGAGCATTTCCTTTCCTTAGCAGGAAGTATTTATTTAGGAAATGTAGTCATTTGTTCTTCTTTGTGCTCATATGATTCCTCTATAACACAAAAGTGTGTACAATCAATCAAAAGATTTACCAACGACATCAATAGCTAAAAAGTCAGAAAGATTGATGTGTAACCTGACAGTTTAGACACTCTAAGTTGGGTCTCTCCACACCCCTCACCTAAAAAAATGAGATCCTAGAATCATAGAGAAATTCAGGCTGGAAGAGACCTTGGGAGATCATCTAGCCCAATCTCTTGCTCAAAACAGGGACACCTTCAAAGTTAATTCCAAAGCCTTGTCTAGTTAAGTTTTAAATATCACCGCAGGTGGAGATTCCCCAGCTTTTCTGGGTACCTTTTTCAGTACTGTACAATCCTTGGGGCAAAACCTTTTTCTTCGTTTCCTTCCAGAATTGCCCTTGCTTCAACTTGTGTCCATGGTTGCTTTGTGGCCTCCCACTGAGCCTCTCGAAGAGGTTGGCTCCATCTTCCCCATAGCCTCCCTCTAGGTGGGGGAAGAAGACTCATTTCGGTTTCTCTAGACCCCTATTTAGGTTTCTCTTCTGCAGGCTGAATAAGAGCAGTTTCCTCAGCCTTTCCTCATATCTCATGTCCTTCAGCCCCTTGACCCTCCTCTGGATTCTCTCCAGTTTACTGCTTTCTCTTGTACTGGCATGCCCTGAAATCGGACACAGATTAGATGTGGCCCCACTGGTACTGAGAAGGAAATAACCACTTCCCTCTACTTGCTAGCTACTGTTCTGCGAATGCAGACCAGTAAATAGTTCAGTGTATACCTCCTGTTTTTCTTTCAAACCATCTAAATTGGAGATTTGTGTCAAAGGCTGGTATTTCAGGCTTCTTTATGCTGCCATGAAGACTGCAGAAATGGTGTGAATCGGTTTTGTTTTATTTTCACATTAATGGAAGCTGGATTCACAGGAGAACATTAGACCCTGGCAGCTTGTGGATTAGGGGAAGGCATTAAACATCTCAGATATAACTATTGGAGCTGGCACCAAGAAACATCTGCTGCTGTAACCCTCATAAAAGGGAAAAACAAAAAGCACCTTGGAAGGAAAGTGAAGTTATATATGTGGTTCGAAAGGTGTAATTCAGCCACTGGCGAAGCCATTTGATCCAAAACAATATTCTTCCCTCGGATGCTGGCCAGTCAAGCTGTTCCATGCAGGGGTGAGTGTGTCCCTGGATCCTGACACAAACCCCTCTGCTGGGAAACCAAAGAACATAATGAGTCCCTAACTGTTAAAATTTCTCTTCACCCATTCTTTGGCCCATAAGTGATGTTTCCTTTACTGGGAACCGCATCAAAATGCCAGTGCTCACCAGGAAGAATGAACTAACAAATGGAAAGTGTAACATGAGGCTTGGTGTTCAGCCCAGCATAACAAAAGCTCTTCTCATCAATACAATGTCCCTTTTTCCTAGCTTAGAAGCAAACCATCACATTTTTTACACAGGCAGGTTTCCTGCTTCTTACAAAGTTTTTCAGAGCCTCAAAGGCAGCAATAATGTAGTTTCACAATGACTCTTAAGATGTAGATCAATACTGGAGCATCAATTCAACTGAGGCACAAAAGGATTAATCCTTGTCCTCCTCTTACCTACCAGAATGCCACTTTTTCCATGCTCCAGCATACCTGCAGGTTTTCGTGCCGAGGTGGTTTTCCACAATGGTTGTAGCTCTATCCTGTGGCTGTATTCATCCTTTCTTGCTGAAGAGTCCCAGGGTAATGATATATTAAAGGCAGGGCAACATGTCTGAAGTCATGTCTATGGTCCCAGTCCAGAGCTTTGATCACCACAAAACAACTATTCCCCCAACTTGATAGGTAATCTCAGTACAGTTTATCTGTGTTAAATGTACAACTTCTTCACTGAGGATAGATTGCTACTGTTTCCTTAGCAAATTTTTTGGCTTTCAGTTAAACCTTTTTACTTTTTACTTATTGCAAAACACAAACTAAATTACCACAGAAGTCCTAGTATACCAGAAATGCAAGGTAAATTATCTCTCTGCTTAAAAGGTGTTAGTAATTACAATGCAATACGTAAAAAGAAAATGCAGGCTTTTTGTGAGTATGCTACCCAACTATAAGAGCAGTTAATCAACCTGAGAGATTAAACATAAGGCATTTACAAATTAAACAGTGTATGTGGAAGGGAGAAAAGCACCAAGTCCAATGCTTGCTGCCATTTCTGTACTGAACCATTTCTAAGCTTAACTTGCCTCTATTTGAGTCAGCAATCAAAGTAAACATTAAAACACTCGACAGCTAAATTATCCAATAAACCAACATGAATTCAGCCTTTTGCTCACCTACAGGAGCTTGTGATTAAGACAAAACCCATAACAGTTGCTTCCTGGAACAGCCCTGGGAGTCTTCATCTAGACATCCATTTTCTAGGAAACCTTAGCAATCTCGGGTTAAAGACAAGAGGCAAAAGTGAGAATGCTCTTTTTAAAAAAGTGTGATTGTTTATCATTTTGTTCTTTCCTGGGTGGCTTCAGATTAAAGCACTGCAGTCATGATAATGAGACACAGTTTTATGACATGAATTAATCTCAGCTGCGCCATCTGAAAGTACAGTAGTTGTGGTTAAGGCCTGGTTTGCTTTGCATAGCCATAAAAACAGTACAAAGCTGGTGTAAGGTATTATTCACATGCGGCGGCAGAGCCAAAGGCACAGAGTATGAATTCCTGTGAACTCAGCAGGTTTTGTGGTATTGAGCTCATCCTTTCACTGTACTACTGTGAAGGGTACCTCACCTGTGCCCATTTGCTCATATGACTGTGCTCTGTGTCTTGGTGTCCTCTTTAGCCTTTCATTTCAAATTAACACCCATAGGGGTATGTAAGTTCCATTTAAGCAGTGATTTTCCTCATTTTCAGAAAGGTTGAAAGCTCTTTCATGGTGACACCTGTTTGGCATCTATGAGATCAGATATGGCCAGAGGTATTCTGGTAGATGATACATTCTTGTTACCTTTCACGCTGCTTCATTTTGGCAAGAACTTCTGGTTACCTGGAGGATGTACAGGGTGGCTGTAACAACGAGAACAATGAATTTTGGAACAAATTTAGAAGAGACTTGGCAAATTCACCATGAATTTGCATAATTTTACCAAGACAGGACAGCTTCCCAAAGGTGTAAGTCAACCACATCTTTGCTCAATGAAGCAAACATGGAAATGATTGGATCCAAATTTGTGACTGGTGCTTTGCTATAGCTCCGTTTTTATGACTTTCACTGATGTTTTGATAGAATGGCTAAATTCCAAGCATGAAGATGGCCATTGAAGCACTTTTACTTCTGGTGCCCATCCAAAGATGTCTTCTCCTGCCATTCAGTAGTTTGTCAGCATCTGTGGAGAGGTACAGGAAGCACTGGGGAATACAGCAATAATGTTGTGTGGCTGTGTCGGCAGTGCTTGCACACCAGCATTTCATACAGCAAGCTGTACCTAGAACACCCAATACTTGGTTGCACAGCAGTGTGGAGGGCATCCTAGAATATGTAGTATTGCAGCAACAGGTATGTTTGATCCAGCTGCAAAGTGCCATGAATCAGCTGGAAATGCAATACTAGTCAATTAAGAATGGAAACACTTGAGTATTATTTAAAGTTCACTTTTCTTTGTAATGACTTGCTTTTTAGCTATTTTTTAGATGTTTATTATTTCCTTTTATTTCAGAACACATTAAAGCTTCAAAAGCCTTAACAAATCTCATCTGTAGCCAAATCCACACTTTTTTTTTCTGTTTTCATCCAACCACAAGGAATGTAGGGTAATTTCTTGTCTTCTTTAAGTGTTTATAGAAGAAATCATATGAATCTGCAAATTTAGCAGAACAGATTTTTTGTAGTCCAAATGCCCAGAATATAGATCATGTTTCATGGCAGAGAAAGTATTTCAGATTAAGTCATTTCACATTTTAATTATGGTACTTTTTAGAAATACTTTTTAAAAAGTTTTTTCTTGTTTTCAGAAAGTGTGTTCATGGTGGTGTCCAAAATAATAATTCAAATAGCTTTTCTTCTTTTCTCTTTTTTTCCCCATGGCTTCAAACTGATGTCTTAAAGCTTGCTTAAACTTTGAAATAGGAGAAACACAACTTGTTCCTCCTGTTTCAAGAAAAAGCTAGAAAAAGTCTTGGTACAAAAACTGAAACAAACTTTAAGGAAGTCCTAAAGTCTGGCACTATCAGAAGGTGGGAAATGCAGCATTCTAATGAAATGTGAACCTCAGCTTTATCTGTGCTTAAATTCAAAGTCCAACCTCTTTCTTCAGTTTCATCAGGCTTTGAAAATTTCAGAAAAAAAGGACAAAATGTTCATGACTTTCTTCTCCGTTTTTGGGTAATTGGAAAGCAGATCTCTTTCTGGCAGAGCAGAGACTTCGTTGACCAGACCCAGCTGTGCTGTGCTGCATGGCCCTCAGCTCTGTGCTGGGTTGGTGAAGACAGGAGCAGCCACAGCCCCAGGGCCACCAGGCAGCCCACAGGGCCAGCTAGGCGGTCTGCCCACCTGTGGGCAAGGTCCAGTCCCACGCCCTGTATCATTCCTTGGATACAGGCAGCACAAGCCCTAGGAGAGAGGGGAAGAGGTTGCAAAGGCTGTGGGTCCCTGTGCGAGGTTTCCTCCCCCTCTAGTGTCACAAGATTCAGGTCTCTACTGAAGAAGGTCAGACCTGAAACCTTAGAAGCAGCTACTGGAAGTGGTACTCAGGTAGCAACACCAGCATTTCACCGTTTTTTTGGTAGGATCCATCCATCCCAGTGAGGCATTCGGGAAATATATTCCCAGTGCAGTGCCTGCTCTCTTGAGTTACACTATTTTCTTTCTACCACACAATTTGAGATTTGTTTTTACAAATTTTTCACAGTGTACATTAATTTCTTATTTCTTAACCTTTTCCAGTGCTTCTCCAAATATTGATCCGTACTCAGCAAATATTTTCTTTCTTCTGATTATATGTAGCCCTCACATATTTACAGACTCTTAGAAGAGCTTTTACCCTGTAGGCAGAATTTTAGTCTTGCAATCAGTCGCACATTGAAATTTTTCTTTCAGAAAACAAGAATTATTTGCTTGCAATTGTGAGACAAGACTTTTTAAATACAAAAATAGCTCCAGGCCCAGGCTAATGGTTATAAGGCTCTAAAGAATCTGACATTAATTTTCTCAAGACAATTTAAACCAAATGCAATTCATATCAAACAGCAACATACCTTCCTAGCTAGCACAGACACCAAACATCAGTGGTGTCATTTTCTCACCACAAACTGCTAATTAAAAAAAATAATAAAAATCTGTGTAATGCTCCCTTGTTAAGAACAAACAGTTCATTTAAATAGGATTCATAGCTTTCATGCCAAGTTTGAGAACCTGAAAATTTAATTTCTGTGTGGGAGGAAGAAGCATGGATTTTTTTCCTTGCCTAAATACAACTTTCCTCATTGTTGGCCTCCAAATCACGGTGGAACTTCTTCCTGTGGTCTCCCAGATGACCTACCATAGCGGCAGCAGGAACACGTGCCGTGTGTTCCCTTTCCAGGTGCTACTGTGGCTGCAGAGCCCCGGTGCACAGCTAGCTTCTTCAGAGAGCTTCTGTTTCTCCAGTACAGACTGTTTCTGCCACTGAAGGGTTACACCTCTCCTTGCACCATTGTATACCCCATTTGCACCAGCTGAGATGGGCCATGGTGTACCAGGACACAGCAAATGCTGATCGGTTTGTTTTGACTCCTGGGTGTGCAGTTCTGTGTTAGCCTACTACAGGTGTCAGCACCCCTCGGCAGCGCCCGTGGTCCTAACTCCATGTCTTTTATGGGGGGTGGTCTAGAGTGCTTTCCCAGCTGATTGCAGGAACACTATTTTGCCTTTTGTGGGGATGGGAGTGGAAAGTGAACTGTTGGGAAAAGGCTTGAGGGGCTGCAGATGTCCTTCTGCACTCATATAGGTTGGTCTGTCCCCTCAGAGCAAGGAGAGGGGATGCCAGCCCAAGCCCAAGCAGATCCCAGGGTACGACCACCAGGCATCTGCTAATCCAGGTCAGAGGCTGCTCCATATAGGAGCCTACTTTAACTGTGCAGAGAAGATTCAGGCTAAGACACAGCCACAAGCTAAATAAAACACATTTTTCCCTTCCCTGTCACAGTGGTGAAAACTAATTTTAAAAGTATGTGCTCATTATGAGCCTGACAAAGATCCTGTTGGGCGTCTTCCTAATTCCTTCAATAGCCTTGGGTGGGGTCTTGGACATTTTGGTTACCTTTTTCTGCCAATGGGGTCAGCTGCTTCCTTTGTGGTGATGTGTGTGCACATGGGAGAGAGAGACAGCATTGGGAAGGCATTGGCACGTACATCTTCTCTGCCTCTCCTGGCATTCAGTAATGCCTCAGCAGACTATTTAGCAAGCCACAGGGAACCACAGAGAGTAGGCACTTGTGGATAGTATAATTAGGAGTAAACTAATGAGAGCATTTGGACAAAGAGGGAGGCAGAGTAAATAAACATAGGTAAACTGCTGAAAGCCACAAACTTGGCATACGGTGCTTGGCTCCCAAGTCTCCTCTGCTCCTGCCATTCCCCCTACCCCAGGGGCTGATACCAGGAGGAAGCAAGACATTGGGTCACTATGAGAGGAGACTGTGGGACAAGGAGGTAGAGAGAGGTAAGAACAACAGGAAGAGCAACCGTAGCTGCTGGAGAGGATGTAAATCCTCCCCACTTTGTGGCTGCTAGTGGGTCAACACATGGGGGAAGCAATCTCTACTTCAGCATCTGAATGTCCTATCTCCTTTCTGGCAGTCAAACACCAAACATAAAGCTCCTCCCCATTCAGCTGTCCTTAAAGACCTAACAGCTCTGTTGCAAATATTATTCTGTGATTAAAAAGGGACTCCTGAAATATATACGGGCCCCTCGCCTGAGAGGGTGTTTCAGGACCAAGCCCTAGTTTACTAGGAGAAAGTTAGAATAACGTCAGAGCTATTATCTCCCTGGCACACATGCTTGAACCCATTTATCTGCTAAGTTTCTTTCTGCTTTCCAACTAAAGACAGCAGGACATGCTCACCCCCAGAGGGAGGGGGTGGAGGGAATAAAAGAGGTTATTGTCACAGAGGCAGTAACCTGCAAAATCTGCAAAGCTGCCTTCATCTTTTCCCTTTGCTGTCCAATGTTTCAGAAACTTAGCTCAGCTGTTGGTGTTTTCCATTAGGCTTACTGTCAAAATAAACATTAAAAAGGAAGATAGTGGCTGAAAGAGAGAGAGAGAGGGAGAAGAGAAAGGATTAACTATCTTTATTTTATAATTTCAAAAAGGATTATGTTAAACTCCTTTTTTTTCTGCTTCCCCAGTTTGCTAACATTTACATTTAATCTCACGTTGATACTTACCAGCATCTGCTTCAGCATAATCTGTCTCCTTCCCTTATTCTCCCATTTTGACTAAAATGTGGCATACCATTAGATCCAGCTCTTAAAGTTACAGGGTCACATTTTGCTTTTCCATCAGTTATGCTGGCAATGGTCAGCATCATGTGAGGAGACAGAGGGACCTTTTAGAAGGCAAACGTACATAATTTTGGAACGCTCCACTCATCTGGTCCTGTTGTTTTAGTTTAATGAGCAAGAAGTTATACAGGTCACAAAAGGAGGTTACTTAATAATGACCTTAATAGTGATATAGATTCTACATTCAGAGATTACTGGGGTATAGAAGTGGTCTCAAGAGGATGGTGTCTGGACATTTTTTCCTACTCTTTTCTCCAGTGCTGTTTGGTTCCTAAACAGCGTGCTAGGACACACTATGCACAACACTGTTGTTATCACTTTAGTTGTGCCTACCTGTTTTCAGATAAAATTTGCCACACAGGTTTTCCGTATCCAACCAACCCTGCATCCCTTTGTTAGCACAAGGCATGAGATCTGTCCTGGAGGGGAACCAGCTCCAGGCCAGTGAGGCCAAGCAGTTCCCAGCTGCACCAGCCTGATCAGCAAAATGGCCAGGAAGACAGACCAGTTAGAGGCCCAGAGTTGTAATGAGGCTACAGGAGTGAATGAAGCTGTGCTGGCTGGAGCAGGGAACCTGTCCTCAGCCCCCAACATGGAGCACAGGCTTCCCTTGGTGTCTAGGAGGGATGGGGATGTTCATGGCCCAATAAGCACCTCAGTAAATCAGCTCCTACAATACTGAGTGGAAACATCAGGCTGGGAAAGCCCAGTATCCTGAGGCAATAAAGCTGCTAAGCCATATTATGACTAAATCCTCAGAATGCTGTGCTAAGATGGATTTTCTATACTTTTTTTTCTCCTCTCCAGCCATGCTCTGCAGTTTGGCTCAAACCTTTGCTTCCATGCTACAACTGCAGGTGCATTTGTCAGGATGTTACATCTTCCACACTTCTCCTGTGCTCTCTTCTCCCTTTTATTGTCTACCCTGCAGCACTACACTAGTGGAGTTATTCCTTATCTCCCATTACACCTCTGCACACCCTCCTGACCACCTTATTTCTGCATAAGAGCACTGTAAGACCTTTCCAGCCTCCGCGGTGTCAGTTAATCCCACTGCGCCAGCAGTGTTGCACAGCTGTCCTACTGTGGGCTCCTACAAGTGGGGACCTAGTACAAACAGTGGGATGGGTCTGGTGTGGTTTTGCCCAGCTCCCATCATACCTTCCTCTCACTCTGTTGATGGCAGCTAGCCTCTGCAGCATCTAGGCCAGATGCATTTGTCTTTCCTGCACTCTGGATAGCGATACCAATGCACCCTCTTGATGCTGAGCTCTTCCAGGTAGATCCACGTTATTAGAGACATAAAGTCTGCTTGATGAAACCTAATATCTGAAGCTTGGTTTAAAGACAGGATGTCACAACCGTGTGAACACAGGTGTGTGAGAGACAGACAGATAGGCATCTTGTTTCGTATTAGGCATTTGCCTGTTTCTCCAAAGAGGATATACATAAAACCTGTATCTGTAGATAAAAACCTACCACTGCTTTCTGTGGAGCCTGACATAATGATTTGGCTCCAAGAGAAGCCAAACTGGAAGCATTTCGTCAACTGTTTGCATAATCCTTTTGAGCTTTGTGAGCTCAACTAAAAGAAGTACTAAATCCAAGCCATTCTTGGTTTGGATTTTAGTACTCAAACCTCACTTAATGAGGTTTATTAAGCCTAGTTCTGCTTATCATATCTCCCGTTACAGGGGCACAATTAATGCTGAGTGGAAACCAGGCTTCCTGCCCTGCAAAAGTTTTTCCATTGTCAAAAGTGTTCTGGCTGTGTTAAGACAAATCCAACACCTTTCAGAGAAAGAGAGAGAGGTTTGACTTGGCTCCTCTTCTTTTGTTAAAGTGGTTTCACTTTGTGTAAGTAATTAGTCGTTAAGAAGAGTGAGGAAGGCATTAACTAGGGTTATAACATTCTCATGGGATGTGGAGGAGCCAAGTTGGGATCACTGCCTCAGTTAATATTGGTTTGCTTGAAGGAAATGGAGTGCTTAAAATGGAGGACCCTGAAGGACTCTCTCCTCATGTAGTCAATAGACAGATAAGGCTTTTGCCTCAGATGTGGGAGTTACAAGGGCTTGAATCCAAGTTTTCCATACCTTGTAGCAGTGCACTGTAAGATTTCATTCATCCACTGAGGACTGGAAGCTCTCTCAAGTTTGACCAACAGTTCCCTCTAGGGTTTAGAAATGTTTCCTCCCAGAATGGGTACACACATTTTCCCATACCTTGGAAAATTTCAGTTTCATTTAACTGATGTTTTCCAAGAAGAAATGTGCTCATCATACAGTTCCCTACCACCTCTAGATTACCTGAATCTCATTGATTTTACTGTTTAGAAAAGGGAGACAGTATTTCCTCCCTCTCTTCTGCAGTATGGCTATCATCATGTGTAAACACTTCTCTTTTTTAGCCAGAGGTGACGTACAAGAAATGGGGTCCATGCGGCCTCCATTAGTTCTTGCTATCGTGTACTACAGAAAGAGTTGGGAACGGTAATGGTTCAAGCTCCACTGAGCTAAAGCAACTTGGCAATAGGGAATAGTTCAGCTTATAGATATGAGCTAGGTGTCTCTCAGTGTGGCCAGTACCATTAATTCACTGGAGGTTTGGTGCAAGTCTGGAGGTAATTAGACTGTTCTCTTGATCTCTTGGCACTTGATAGTACAGCCCAGGATCCAAGGAGCAGCTGATACAACTTCTGAAAATGACAAGTGCAAACACCAGAGAGGTAAGGTCGCTGCAGTGCAGGCAATTCCGTACTACCATGCTTTGCAGGTATGAAAAACCGTTTTCCCTCTCGCTGAGGGAGCTGCTCTAAGCTGTACGCTCTCTCCCTCCATATGCATACACGCACACATGCATATACACTTATATGTATAGTTCTTCAAGGAAAAAAAGGGAGGTGAGAATTTGCTGGTTTTTCCATTACATTTGCTTTCAAGCTTTTGTGCCAAGCTGAGGAAGGAAGAAAGTGAGAGCACTTCAGAGAGAAACCAGCCCACACCCTTCTCAGCAATGAGAAAGTTAATTTGGTTGTGTTGTCACCCATGCACTGTGCCATACACAATCAAGAAATCTTGGCAGATAATAAGAACATTACGCTATTAATTTTGGTGGTTTGTGGGCGCTAGGCACAAGAGAGGCAGCCTCTTCTGGAAGGGATCAGAGAAATGTAGCAGGCAGCAGCACCACAAGCTAGATTCCCCCGCCCTGAGGCAACATGTCTGACACAATTGGCAGCTCATTTCTCCTGCCCTTGGATGTGAGCTGCTTCTGAATGCTTCCCTTGTGCTAGGGCTGGTACTGAGCTAAGTGTGGGCCTGGTGCCAATGATTACAATTCCCATTAGCTGGAATATACATTAACTTCAGAGGTTGTGGACCTCTCCAGCGAGGGAATAGCCTGCTGTATGCATCCATTATTTTTCTGGAGGAGAAGGGACTCTGTTGTGTGCCTATTATTCACTCGCACAATCTGTTTGTTTGATTTTCTTTTGTTTTTTAGGAAACCGGCACTATTGAAAGCAGTTTTATAAAGGTCCTGGGCCAGTTTCGTCACCACACTGTAGCATTTTAGGTTGTCAAGCAACATGACACTGGGCGGCTGCAGCCTGCTGGGGATGAGGACATACCCCAGCAACAGGCGGCTCCTTGAGCCTGGCAGGATGGCCGTGAAGTTTGCATCTACCTCTGCCCCATCACGTATGTACACACAAGGCGAGAGGATGCCCTGCGAGCTTGAGCAGACAGAGAGGGATCACAGCTGGGAAGAAAGTTGCTTGAAAGTTGCAATGGGTTAAAGCAGCTGTAAGAGCTCTTTTGAACCCAGGGCATTACCTGTGGTTTACACTCACCTTTGCTCTTTTATCCTTGAATGAATCTGCCATCCTGGACAGATTTTAGCTATAAGCATGAGTTGATGAATCAGTGAGTTGTCTCTCCTCCTGAAGCCTAAGACACAGTCTAGGGCTTTAAGATGCTGTTCACTTTACAGCTGTTTATCAAGAAAAATCCTGGTTCACAAGTGGGAAAAGTGTGTCTTGAACAATCATCCAACACTTCATGTGTTCAGGGTATTGATTGCTACTTTAGTGTGTGCAGCGGAGGAGATTTAATTGGTTCTGACCTCCTTTTCCTCTCCAACCTGTGCATTATTTTCTGTGCTGTCAGTAAAACTGCGTGTCTCAGCTCTTACCATTGTGATCAAGTTGCTGTTTCACAAAAGGGAGCCAAGGAAAGGCCTGGAGGAGTAAGGAGCTAGTATCTGCTGCCACTCTTGTGTCTCCTCACACCCTCCCACCACTGAAACAGGTGTCTTGATTTTTAACTTGGAGGAGCTGGTCATTTTTTCATCCCCTAAGGCTGCTAAACAAATCTGTGTGCTAAATATCTCTGTTGGTTAGGTCATTCGGTAATGAATCAGGATGTGACCTGTTTGAATAAAATAAAGTGAAAATTCCTTTTTCTCTTCCTTCGTCTTTGTGGCTCACTACAATCAGAGGCACGGCATGGTGGATTGATTGGACACCTAAAGCACCCCAGGGCCTCAGCAGAGGTGAAGGCTGATGTGTGCTTGGTATGGCACAGACAGTCTCTGGCCAAAAGATTTTACAGTCTAAAGAGATAAACAGATGAGGAACAAGGGCAGCATTGTCTTCCCTTTTCTGCACACAGGGAACCAAGGCAGAGAAAAGTCAATGGTTTACTCAAAGTTTGCCTTTTGCCTGAAGCCTGCATCACACAGAGAAAGAAATGGAAGGATCCCTGAATTCCTCTTGAAGACCTTTGCCACAAAGTTGTTCTCATATTTGAAAACTTTGCTGCTTCTGAAAATGATTAATTGCTTCTCTGGAGGTCTGACACCCAAGCATACTGGTAGCGTGGAAAAGTAAGTCTTGCATCTACGAACATCTGCACATTCTCAGTGGATCTGAGGTGTCAGGCACATGTCAGGCCTCCCATTTTTTGAGGATGTTTTGACGCCCTGCATCCTCCCTACCTGCAAACTGGTTTAAGGGCCTTATTTAGGCAACTAGAAAATAGCAAGATTTCATTTTGCAGCAGAAATGCAATTGCTTTGTGATTTCTCAATGTAAAAAAGCTTGATGGGGTGAGTAATGCTCATTTTGCAGAAGGGAATGTTCAGGCTACAGACTAGGGTATCTTAAGGTTCAGACATTGGTTTGCAGGTCACCTGTTGCATCTGTCATTGCTTTGCCCACATGGCTGTTCAAGGAGAAAGGAAGAGCTGGACCACTCTTCTGCTTCCGTCTGGAGGGAATGGGTTGATTTGTCCTCTCATCTTGCTCCTGTTTTAAATCACCCCCACTCCCCTGAAGAGCCCCACCAGTGCTACACTGGAGTAAACAAGTGGGAATGTCAGTGTGTTAACCGGCAGAAGCAGTAGGTGGAAGAAGTTTTCAGAGCAGGAACAACCAGGATCTAACTTTCATGTTGTGCTTCCCGTTGACTTAAGTTTTATCTCAGGCCTTTCAAAAAAGAGCCCAGCTCTATTCAGTTTCTGTGCCTGTACGCTGATGCCATAACCTCACCTGCATCTGGCGCTCATTCTTAATCCCGCCCCTGTTCTGTCATCCTTTTTGTATGATCCAGCCTCATCCCACTCCCATTTGACTCTATGTAATGTCAATGCATTACACCCCACTTCTAATACTATCACCACATAATCCATCTTTACTGTGTCTCTAATATCTTAGTTTTATAATTATTAGCCAGAGCCTTTGCCTCGCTCTTTACTCCAGGACAGTTTCCTTCCACAGTTTCAACAAACTGATGAATCTAGGGTTATACTCTAAACTAAAACATAAAATCTGTAGAAAGTTCTGGTCTGGCTGTTCTTGGTAATGACTTGTGGTAATGAGTTTATGTTTATCATTCGGTGTTTCTCTCTGCTCCGGAGACGGCATCAGTTATTCTTGGTTTTGTATTGTCAAGCTCTGTTTTTGTTGTTTCAGATTTAACATTTCATGGCTATGTTTACTAAAAAGACTTTTTTTTTTCTGCTGTTCTGAGGATTTAATCATAAAACTCCCCCTGTGAATGTTCACTGCTGTCATTATTGACTTTCTAGGCTGAAAGGCAGGAAATTCTCTGCATAGCTGACCTTCCTTTACGATATTAACAGTGATTTGTGACAGAAAATTCTTCTCTGCTTCATTTCAGACCTCTTCCTACAGTAGCACTGCTAACAGCATTTTCTGTTTCTTAACTGCAAGTCATGGCCTTGGTGTTTGCATTGGCTTCGTGCCACTGGAGCTCACACTGGCGGCCAACAGGCTGCAAAAAGGCAGTATTGATGGAATTTTTTAAAAGTTTAATTTTCCAAAAGGGTTATGCTGCATTACCCAGCAAGGACTAGATGCTTTATAAGCTGGTATAAATCAGCACAGATTCTCTAAGGTAGGTGTAGCTCTAGTGATTTACATCAGCAACTGCACAAGGGAAATTAACAGTCTGTAATTTATAAGGTGAAGCAAGAGAAAGAAGTCAGACTCCCATCAGTGACTTTCCATGCTAGCTTGCTAGCTTCTGCTGACTGCTGTATCTCCATGCTCCTTCCCTTGTGGGTTGGTGTGAGTAGCACCACCTTGACTGATACTTGAGAAACTGAACAAAAAACCCTTGCATACTGTCTTGAAAACTTTGGGAAAAAAACTTGCATCCTTAATTTTTATGTAGTGCAACACACATCTGACCAAAGCAGCCTTACCAGCACATCAGTTTTATGAAGTCTTGATTTAGAAGAGACCCTGGCTCAGCATTGCTGGACTTAACTGTGAGCATGCTTAACTTCACTCTGAGCTGTATTCACAGCCCCAGTTTCAGTATCTAGGCTATCTGTACAGTGCCTGGGGAGAAAGCATGATGTCTGAGAATGATTCACATAATCCAGGCTGAAACACAGAGGCTATCTAAGCTAGTCAAGAGGAAATACCAAGGAGAAAGGGGCGTATTAAATTTTGTGTCTCTTTGGACCTTAAAGCTAGTGGGAGTTATTTGTCTCCGCTCAGGTTTCCATTGTAAACAGGAATCCTCTCCTGACTTTTTATATCTAAAACAGGAGAGGGATGTTTTCTTAGTTAATTAGTTAGTGTACTTGACTAGGATCCAAGATGGATGGATTCAAATACCTCTTCTTCCTGAGGCAACTTGAACTTTCATCTTTTATATGAGCCTGTGTGCTGCTTCCAAATAAAAAAGATGGGTAGGTAGTAAGACCTGTATCTCATGTGTGAGTGCTGTGATCATGGCAAAAGAGTCATCCTCGCATTCCTTCTCTCTGCCACAATGAATATTTAATTACCTCTCCCAGATAGTAACAGATTCAGTAACAGAGTTGAAAAACTCTATCCCAGAAGATCCCGTAATTCAGGTCATCTTCTTCAATCTCTTATGGTATGTATACACATCTCCTCAGGCAGAGAAAGGATCTGAGCCAAGACACCTTAGGCGACTTCTCAAACGACCAAGTCACAGAGTAAAATATGTGTCCCATCTGCTTCCTGATTATGTGGAAAAAAACCTGAAACAGGACTTGAGAAGGGGCATTTGCAGTCATATATTTTTGTAAATATTAAGGCAAGTCTCAACATTTTGTTTGAAATATGAAATAGGATGTGAGCGGCTCAATGCTTTCAGGGTAGATACAGTGGTACAAGCATTTAAGGAACCTCACAGGGGAAGCTTAGGCACACAAGGAATTTAGATATCTGCAAAGCTGCATGGGCAGAATTTAAATTTTGGTTATTTAAATGTAGATCTGCAAAGTATCAGCTCAGCATCTAAGTGCTCTTGTGAATGTGAACTCAGGCAGCTAGAGCAAGGTAGCAAGGGAGTTCTGGGGCAAAAGGATAACTAAAAGATGCCTCAAAGTCCCTTCCAATTTACAACTCCATTGTACTGTATGACTATGTAAGGTTCATCCTGGCTGCTGTTCCTTTGAGGCTCAATGAGATTCTGCCATCCAAACTGTTGCTGCAGGAAGCTGCAACCTCAGCTGAGGGGCCAGCAAGAGTCATTATGGATAATTAGGTCCAAATGTCAGTAGTCCAGTTTCAAAAGGACTTATTTTCTTCTTCTGGGAGTTTGTGTACAGCTATCTTTTTTCTGCCCCTGTACTCCTAGTGATGAGGGTATTTCTTGGCCTCTTATGGAAGCTACTTTCTCTTTTTGGTAGATGGCACTGGTGCTGTGTGAGCTGCTGCAGTGCCAGATTGGGGCCTTATATTTTGGGCAGAGGAATGGATCAGCTCTTGGTTTCTATCCCCAGCTCTACCATCAGTTCATTCGGTGAGCAAGTCACTTTGTGTGTATGTCGCCATTATTCATGTCTATGGTGGGAAGGAGACCAATGTCTGTGTCATGCATCAATATTGTTCCACCGTGCTGGCATACCAGCAGGCAGATGCTGCACTGGCTATAGTGCAGGGCAGGGCTCTGGCTGCAAAGCAGAGTTTCTGGTTCAGAGGAACTTCCTCCCTGCACACACTCTGTTTTCTAATTGAAACAGGACAAAGCTAAAAAATATCTCTCTGTTTGATAGAAGATTTGCAAGGGACTCTCACAGTGACTGAGGTGTCAGGGCAGACTGCAACTCTGCCTTGGGTTTGGCAGAAACTCATCAAAGCCAAAGCTGAACTTACATCATGAGCTGGTATTCTCCAATGAAAAAGAGATTATTTTTCTTGAAAGACACACCGTCTGCTGATCTTGGATCACCCGTTGTCTTGTTTTCCCTTCTATTCTCTTTTTAGACTACAAGTTATTTCACACAATGAGCTACTAAAGAGGACATAGAGGCACCTCCCCTGAAGCACTGGTCACTCCAGAGCATCCCCTGGGAAATACAGGGTTTCTACACTTCCAGCCTGCTGAAGTTTTCCTTTCACCACGACAGCATCTGTGATGGGAAGGAAGGACAGGTTTGGAGTACCACTACCAGCTCTCTGCTCTCACTGTGCATGGGCTGCAAAAAGGCAGCTGGCAGTTTCTCTGTTCAGTCTTCACCCACTTCTTTCCTCCTTGCCCTATTTCCAGGTTTCTTAAAAAGACTGTGTGGGAGTAGCAGTGTGTACAGACACTCACTGACAGCATCAGGATGGAAGAATCAAATGGAAAAGCTGCTCCCTTGGTATCTAATCATGTCACTGAGAGTTGCATAAATGTCCATTTTGACCTCAAACAGCCTGCCAGAGGCAGCAGTCAGTCACACCTTTCCTGTGCCTGAAAGGTCTCGCAGATACTCGGAGCACTGGAGGACTCGCAGCTCCAACACCTACATTTATAAGAATTGGTAAACCATAAATATTCACCTTAACATGACTGTGAGAGTGTCTAGCGCTACACTGATTTAAGACCTGAATATTGACCAGCTGGCAGACCATCTCTCAGCCTCCTGGCTTCAGCGGCATGGTACCCTGTCCTACCAGACACATCTTCAGGATGAATTCTTCACCATAAAGCTCCTCTGCTTGATACTTCCAAAGCAATCAAGGAGTGTTTAATATTTATAAATAGTGAGGATTTCTACCCTGCTTCAGCATTCATTATAGTTGTAGTGATTCAAACCTCCAACATAGGCAGAAATTGCCTTGAGCTGAAACTGAGCAACTATCTCATAAAATATAGTCATGAGATTAATAGAAGTTGTATAGTTGAAATGCCCTGAGCACGCTTGAAAGATTTATTTCCTGGCCTCATCTGGAGGGCTTTTTAATAGGGAGGATATGACTCTCTGTGTATATACATCCATATGGGAGAGAAAAAGATCTACAGTTTTAAGGGGGGAAAGGGGCATTTACACTTCTTGAGGAGATGCTACAGGGAAAGCATTCTTTATTTTACATGGACCTGTTATATATATAGCTGCTTTTCCTGTAAGAAAACAAATGTGAGTGCATCATTCACAGTCTTAAAGTCAAATTGCCCTACAGTTGTGGTACATGCAGAGAGGCAGTCAAAGCTGGACTTCCTGAAGACTGCACTGAGGAGTGGGTCCTTGAATCACAGATGGGGAGAGTTTGTATTTGAGCTCAGACAAGGAAAAGGCTGCTAGAGAGGATTCTGTAGCCAGACTCAGATTCAGCAGAAATAAATAATAATAATAATAAAAGAATCACATGTAATGTAGCTTTAGAGCTACATCTCCAGGGTCTGAAAAAGGAGAGTAATCGTTTCATACTCTCATATCCCTTTGACCTGTATGCCAGTCTTACTACGCACCTCTTCTGTCTCTCTCAGCTGCTCTCCTCTGTTGCTCCTGCTTGCTCCAGAGGCTGGAGGTGGAGCGGAAGATTAGGGAAGGAAATTCCTGGGATTCTTCTCTCCCTTTCTAGGCTGGATTTATTAAGCAGTGACAATTAATGAGCTGAGGAAGTGTCCTGTTGCTGGCAGGCAGGAGGCAGAGCCATCCTGCAGGGCTCTTTCTGCAAAATACTTCCAATTCTGTATAGAGGGGGACAGTGCCTGTCTGACCTCCTTCATCCTCTCTTATCGGCTGCTATTTCCTTAGATGTAAACAAGGAAATGATACAGCACCACAGAAGAGTTTTCAACCCCCCTCCCCAAATACCACTGAAAATTTGTTCCTTTGCTACCCCACAGGATTTTAAGTTTTCTCATAATTTTCTTTCATTTCTTAAGCCTGCAATGTGCATCCTAAGTGCTGCTTCTCCCTTGTCTACCTGACTTTGAAACACCTTGTTCACAGACCCTGCTGACATTAAGATCATTGTGCCAGGGTAGCATTTAAGTTAATGAAGCCATCTATACCCACTGTGTTTGCTTGCTAGAGGACTTTCACTAAGGTGGTTTACTAAATTAAAGTGTACTTCCTCAAGCCCTCCCTACTGGTTGAAGTCTTTCCAGTAGGAGTTATACCACAATGTTTTTTCCTCAGCGGTTGACAGATCATTATCCCCTTACCATGGTGCAACTTGCACCTTCTTGATGCAAATCGTCTTGATGTACGTAATCTCAAAATTTGCCATGCTGATGACTGGATCCACCTCCTCCAGAGAGCAACTCATCTTGTCCTAAGTGACTTATCTAAGCTAAGTAGGAATAATCATCCCCTTGTGGCATCTCTCTTTCTCTCTCCCCCTCTCTATGGAACATAAAACTAGTTTACTCCAGCTCCATAATTTCCGGACAGGAACATATGAGTGAGCCCACTCCTAGCTTTAACCTTGCATTCAGACCCATCCCTAATATGTTATGGTAACAGGAAGAGTATATAGCGAGAGTTAGTTAGCCACCCTCTGCTTGAATCATACCTTTTGTATCTCCTTGGCATATAAAATACTGTCTTACATTCATGTGCTGTTCATGTGGGAGTAACCTGAAGCAGCCTGAGCATAGGAAAATCTGTATATGTAGAAAAAGAAGTGGAGTCGCCTTAAGCAAGACAACCTTATTTGACCCTCCTCCTTCCTTTACAGCTGGTGTTACTTGAAGCTGGGACAGAGAAGAATGAGGGGACTGAGGCTAAGGCCAGACTTCGGTATGAGGCAGACAGGAGCTGAACAGGTTTTCTCCATGCCTTCCTCCCAGTGCCCATTAATCCTGAGCCACAGTGCCCTCCGTCATTCCAGCTCTTGGTCCTTCCCCTTAATTCTTCTATTTATACCTTCTGAGCTGCAGTCTCCTTTCTTATGTGCCAATTTTACACCAGTGTAAATTCATGGATATCTGTGGATTTGTTCCTGGCTTACACTCACCTATAAAAGAAGAGAATTAGACTCGTCACTTCTAGGCACCAAATAGAGTATCCCCTATCCCTTGATTCTGCTAAATACTCCTTGTGTTCCTATTTTTCATCGGTCTGTTCCAACACACAGCAACCTGCTGTTAGTCCAGTGCTGTATTCCCACAAAGCACCCCCTGATGCTGCTGATCAAGCTGTGCCAGGGACAGTACATACCTGCAGCTTCCTCCATGCTGGGTCGCTCTGGGATAAACGCTTCCAGTGTTGTCTTCCCTGGGAGCAGTGTCAGCAAGGAGACGTCTATCAGTAGCCTTTTTGTTCAGTATCACCTCTCCCCATTCAGCCTGGCTATCATAGATTTTCCTTAGGATTGCTTAGTGTTCCCCATATTGATGTTCAAGAGAGCCAGTTAAGGGTTTGGACGTTCCTGTTCTCTGCACTGGCCAAATGGAGGAAAAGGCCAGGACTTGTCTTGCAGAACTGAAGTCTAAGCGCTGCATTATATGTTCTTAATAAAGGAATGATTATATGAATCACAGTAGCAAAATGTTCTTGCAGAGCACATGCCCCACTCCCTGACTTAAGCATCTAAGGGCAGCTGTACATCATTCCAGAGGAGGCTTTCGCCTTAGACACGGGTTAGCGTATAGCTCCCTGCATTACAGAGGAATACCTACAGAGCTAGGATTCAAGAGTGTCCTTGAATGAAGTTAGTTGTGGCTGTTTATTGGACAAAAATAAATTCCAACTGGCCCATATAGCAAATGAAACTCAACTACAAAAATGTAATGATATTTATTCACACAGCTGCCAGCAAACTCACATGCACCATGAGTCATTCCAGATGTGGATAAAAACAAAGTCTGTCTGTGAAAGTAAGTTTCCTGATCCCGAGGAGACTTGGTTTGGGAGAGGAGCTGCACACTGACTTCAGCTGTACTCAGAAGAACAGACAGGTTCTCCTTCAAAGGGGGAGGGAGAGAGGACAAGTCATTTATTTATTCCTGAAAAGAAAGGAAGTAGGAAATTAAAAAGCTACTATACACCTAGACATAGGTATTTTAAAGAGAAGGATGCTTTGGAAGACTTTGCTGCTGCTGCTGTTCTATTACAGTGTTCATGCCACTGTGACCCACAGATGGAGCAGAGGTAAGATTTAAATATGAAAAACTATATAAGAGAAAACTTTGAGTTTGTAGATTTGGTCTGAAATTATGTTCCATTATACATATGTATACATATATATACAATTTGTCCCTCCCAACTCTGGAATTCTTTTTCTCCATTAAACAGGTCAGCTAAATAATTATATAGACAAGTAGAAAAATACACATGCATAAGTGCATAAAGGTAAAATGGTATATGTATTCTATTATAATACAAATATGTATATGTAAAATATCCCAAGAACAAAAACTACATTCTTTTTTTACTTTTTCCTTTCTCTCTCCTTCTCCTTTTTCTCCTGCATTAACAAAAATTACAGGTCATGAAACTTTAAAGCAAAAGCTGTGCAGTCACAGGTGGCATAATCTTCTGCTCCACCAGGCAGATACCCCGTAATAGTAAATACAACAATGCCTGGATTGCACAAGGTGCCTAGAAATGCTTACGACCCTACCCTGACAGACTAGCACATACAGCACAGAGAAAGCTACCCACAGTGTTACCAGGCTTCAGCTGCCAATATGACAATACATAGTTGTGATATATTTGTATTCAAGTGTGTGACAGTAACATACAAAATGGTTTGGGACTATTGAATTACATAGGAGATGCTTGCTTAAAAGCTAGTGATGATGTCCTTTCCTTTTTTTGTTTTATTCTCTCCTCTGGTTTTTGGCATGGGTTTGGTAGCTGCTGGAAGTGGAGAAAGGAAATACCTCCCAAAGATTTCTTTGGTTCTGATATTGACATTCACAGATATTTAAAGGAACCAGAGTCTGTTAAAAAATCAAGCATTCAAATGCCCCCCTCCCCACTCCAATCTCCCACGTCTTCTTCGTTATAGCTGGTTCCTTTCTAGTCTGCTATTTGGGTTTGGTTTTGATTTTGTAGGGGAGGCTGAATGAGGCAATGAAGAGCTATGCAATTCTGCTAGGACTGTATGAATGCTTAATTGTTCCTTACAGTTAGTGGGGGCTCACTGACAGGGCATTGACCTGGGACTCAGAATGGCAGGTTCTTTCCCCAGCTTCTCCATCAGCCTCTTGGGTGATACTGGATGAGTCATTATACCTGCACCTACCTTACTTTCCTCTTTCTGTATAAAAGAGGTAATGACACCAATTGTCATTATAAAATCCCTTAATTCTGTATATAAGAGTTTGTCTTTCTGGGCATGACACATAAAAAGGTGAGGAAATCAGAACTAGACCTACATAGGTGAAAAAAAACCAACCATACCTTTTGGAAGAATGAGGTCACCTTACCTATGAAATGGAAAAAAAGCAAAAAAAAAGGGGGTTATTTCCATGGAATAATCACTATGCAATTTAAGGATGTTCTTCACTCTTGCTAACACACTTATTTTAGTTAAACAACAACAACACAACCCTAAAAGGAATCCATGCAACTATTAAAGTCCAATTCTAGTCACCATGCATATTTAAAGGGAAACATGAGAACTCTATTGTGCTTTTTGGGAAAGCAGATTGTTTTCAAGCTGGAAGCTCTAGAGCTTGTTTTTGGAGACTTCAGAGGGAAGAGAAGATTCATTCCCTGTTGTGATAAGAAGTTCAGCTCTCACAAACATCGTATACAGACATCTGCTGAGGAGGAAACCAGGTATCTTCTCTACACCTGCTGGGGCTATTCAGCTCCAAATATGTTTTAGAGGCATGACTCCTTCAACAATAGCTACTTCAGAGAACTTGCGCTCCCCTAAACTATCTATGTGTCAGCCCAACCAATCGCATCCTAATCTGCAGTATCTAGAGGGCCAAAGCACTGTCCTAATTTTTTATTTGCTTAGAAGCCTAAGAGGAAATTTGAATACTGAGGCACAACACACCCTCCTGCACACTGAGAGCTCTTCCCTCCACGAATGACAACTGACTCTTGTCTGGGTTAAACCTCAGTCATTTCAGTCTTATCCAACTCCTGATCTGAATTTTGCAATGGAAAAGCAAAGACAGATCAGCATCTGCTCTGATGGAAACGAAAGACAGATCTGCATATGACCACCATGTTGACTAGTAGTCCAGATTGTTTACAAAACAGTAGGACAAAGGGTCCTGCTTTAATTACCAATAGTTGTTTGCAATAGGAATGAACAGTCAATATTGGATAAAACAAGGTCTAGCTTTTACCGTTTTTTCACTAGGGGGCACTGGGGCAGCCTTGGATGCCAAGCCCTTGTAACCAACTATTTAAGCTTTGACTCAAGAAAAAAGTCAGACATGAGGAAAGATGAACATGTGCTGACTGGTGAGTGGGAACTCCAGACTGCCACCTCCCTTTTTCCTTTGCTTTTACGAGTATCAATGAATGGAAAANAAAATCTCACACACTCCTCGGCCTGCCTAGATCCAGCTGTGGACATTGGTCCAGAAGTCACAGGCAAAGCTTGGTCACTAGGATGGACATGTTCAGAATAATAAAGAAAAGATCCTGAGTGGTGACGAAATAATTTGCTTGTCATCATCTCAGGTTTCCTTGAGCCTTTTGTAGGCTTAGCTGTATGGCATTACCCTCTCGGATTTTGTGAAGCACCTGTCTAGGAAGAAAAGGTAATGTTAGGTCTCTACCGAGTGATACTCCCTATGCAACGGTAGAGGTGAGGTCCTATTAATTTCCGAAGGTCCCAAATAAGAATTCCAGATCTTAAGAAATGTTTTTCCGGGAGTAACCAAGGAACAAATCCTGGGTTTTGACAACAAAAATAAACAAAAAAACCCATGCAGCTGTGGTAACTGGAGACAGTGTTACTGTTTGCCACCCAGTCGCTTTCATCAAACTGCTCTGACAAGTACCAATACATTGGAGAGCAGAAGTTAGCTTCAGATCTGCATTGTAAGAATTGCCTGTTCCCTGAAGAGAAACCCTAAGGCAATCCTTATTAGCACGTTTCATCTCAGCTGGCTGTAGTTTATTTGCTGTAAGGGCTTCCTGATTCAAATAAATGGCACATAAACAGTAGCATGCTTGCTACGTGGTTGCTCAGGGAGTGAACATGCAGTACGATTTCTTGTGGTTGTGGCTTCTTGAACAGTGGGGAAGTAGCTGCAATGGTAAGTTCACCCCTCGGTGGAGGCTGGAAAAGGAGATGTTGAAAGACACAAAATAAAAAGGTAAAACTCTTTTCACCCGTCAGTGAGAAAAGGATGTATTAGCTATATCAGCACCACTGAGGTTCCATGTTTTTGGGGAATGGCTGTGCTGTGCCTTCCAGACCTCAAAAACAGTATTACAGCTACATCCAGATCTACCTGGTCCACATGCATTATTTTGTACCCAGTCTCCAGTGCTCGGTGAAAGTCAAATGGTTGTTCCATAACAGCAGGGGAGCAGTTTGTTCTCCTTAGAGGCTTTCTGCAGAAGGAATTACTTGGAAGAACAGAAGGCTTGTCCTCTTCGATTTCCTCACAACAGTGCAAACTTTTAGTATTTGCTCTAGTGTTGTGGCAACTAGGTTTGTGAGTTTGATGGAACAGCTGCTACATGAGCAACTTTTGCAGGCTGCTTCTGCTTGTGGGCTTAGCTACAGCAGGCTGGCAGCTCTCCAGTGCCAGGAGAGGGAGGACTATGTAGAAGACAAAGAGAGACTGACTGTTGCTAGAAAGCCAGCCAGTCGTTTTATAAGGAAGCAGTGTTTAACATATTCTATGCTCTGTGATCATTTGCTACATACCAGGTTGTTGGTGAGCTTGCTGTGTGGGCAAAGGATGAGTGTCTTGGAGATTAGGGCATGCACTGCATCCCCACACCTTTTGACCTTATTTGCCTCTCTTGCCCCCCATCTCATACCGCATCCTTACAGCCAGGTACTCCCTTCTTGAGCAACTTCTGGGATTCCACCGCTGACAGTAACACTTGTTTGACATTTTTGGCTTGGACAGCATGAGCAAAGGGAATGTGGCCTGCACACAGCATGTAATTACAACACAAATGGTCAATGCACATATACATGTATATGCCCAGTGGGCCTTGAGTATACCAGCTTATGGTCTTGGCATATTTAGGACATGTTGAGGTTTCCAAAGGTCTGGTCCAAGGGTAAAAAGAAACTACACCAGCTGGACTGGCTACTAGAACTTTTTACAATGCAACATCTATTTAACTTCCTTTAATTTCCATAAAGCCATTGTTATCCAATTCTTAAAATACGTAGTGCACGTAAAATAATGAAAGATATGAAATGTTATGAAACAGAGCCAACTCTGTCTAAGCCTGCTGTGTAAAGAATGTTTCTTCTTATGGAGAAAATGCAATATTTCCCTTTTCTCTGGCTCCTATGTGATCACTTGGAAAATTGCCTCAACTGCCCCAACTTCCCTGCTTGTTGGACCCATTCCAGTGACCTCACTGGAGCTGAAAAAGGCTTGGTCAATCTGTTGCAGAGGTTTTTCCCGCCCACCCTGCGTCTGTTCCATAAGTCCATACCAGTTCCTGGGAATGTATGTTTGTAGGCTGGAGTCTCCTGGTCTGGGAGTTTATTTGCCTGATGCAAACCATTACTGCACCAAGGATCGCAACTGTACCTGTAAAGAGAGGGAGGCACTGCCTGAAGGGCAGTCTGGGATTGAAATTCAGAGGAATTAGCTTTGCAGGTGGGTGACCTGAAGAAGACAGTTTATATGCCTATGATTTTACCTCCTGAATTCCTTTGCAAAGAGCTGTATGAGGTGAGTGTAAATGTACCTCATAGACCTAAAAATAGATCCTTAAAAAACAAATTGTCCTACAGTGTAAGTAGTAGGAAGGAAGCATTAGAAGAATATTTTCTGCCCTTTAAGAAATTAGGAGAAAGCAAAGACAAAAATATGTTTTCGAGCAGGTCTGGAAAATATTTGAGAATTAATGAACTACGGAGGCAACTAGGATATCTGCATGGCACAATAGCGTGTGGAGCAGGGATCACAGACCCAGGGCCGAGGCAAGCTGCCTGCCTTGCATATCACAGGACAGTGCAGGGACTCTAGCTGGTGTCCCAGCAGGGTGATAGTCATGTGCATGGCATGTGTCCAAGGGAATGAGCTCTTCCTTTCAACAGGGATCACCTGGTTGGACCCAGTGCCACACTGATATGGTCATACTGCTTCTGGCTCTGACACCTCTGCCCTATGCTCTGCTGTGCGGCGCAGACATGGCCCTCCCATTCCTTGTGGCAGATCCCTTGGACATCAGCTGTGGTGGCAGTCTGAAACTATTAAACAAAGCGCTATTGCAGGAAGAGCAGGGAGAGGACTGAAAAAGGGGCTGAAAAGGGATTAGTTATTAGTACCTGGGAAAGGTGCTTGGTGTTGTGAAAGGTAGCTAGAATATAACAGTCTCTGAATGGATTTAACTTGCGTAGGATAAATATCCAATAGGCTAGGGCTGCGACTGTAATGAAAATCCTTTCTAGCATGTCCTGATTCCCCAAATGCTCCTTTAGGGGCAGCCTTAATTAATTTAACCTGCATGGAAGATGATCCCTGAATCAGAGTTCACAGTGGATACCTGAAACTGAAAAACATACAAAGGATGCTTAAAAAAATCAAAGTTTATAATCTCTTCTAGGGCAATGATGCTAAACTGTGATGAGATCAGAGAGAGGATAGATTATAGAAGCTCCCACATTTGAGTGTAGATCACAGATGGATATTGTATTCGATAAAAGCAGTCATGCTGTTAGCAAGTAAGGATCTAAGTGATTCTGAGGCTCTTTTCACCACAGGAAGCAGCCTGTGGCTAAAGCTTACAGCTCATACAGTCATAAACTGGTTGACAGAATCAAAAGTTAAAAAGAGAAAGAAGCTAGACAATTTTGAAGAAATCTGGGTAAGCAACAAGAGGAAGACACATAAGGTAAAGCTGTTTTCTCTTTGATACGCGCTAGACTAAATGAGAACTATGAGCTGAAAGTGGGACCAGTAGAATCTTCTCAGTGATCCCAGTTCCACCCTAGTACTGGGGACTGGCAAGTCAGTAAGACATTTGCTGCCACTTCGGTCATTTTTTTAGGATTCCTGCATGCTGTAGTGTTCCATCTATTTGCCTCAGTCCCAGGTATAGAACTGTCATGGGATCCGGATCAGTTTGCACAAGGGTCCTCATGTCCCAACCAAAGCCCAGCTCAGAAACACCTCCTGCCATTCAAATCCCTCCTTACACTTTCACATGGAAATAGCTCCCTTCACCTTACCTTTAACAACCACCTCACCGCTCTTAATGCATGCTGTTAAGCCAATGTTCCCTTCCATAGGTGAAGCAGCTCTGTTACAAATGAAATAGCTCACGTATGTATGCAAAGACTGTACAGCACTCTGTGAGTTCCCTCCTGATTATCTTATACTCGACTGCTGGGCCCAGAGACCTCACTGGTACCTGGCATTATGCAAACACACAGAGTAAAAAAAAAAAAAAAAAATCTTTCCTTCTCCAAAGAACTTTCAGTGTAATTAAGGAGAGGAAACATTAACATTCCTTTTCATTGTGAGGCATGGAGTAATTAAATCACTTGCCCCAGATCTTTTCAGGATGACTGTGTGTGTAGTCCTGTATGTTGTTAAAAGTGATGACTTTTTTTTTTTTTTATTCTGTTTCTGAAGCATAAATTGCTTTTCTTGTTTTCTTGGGGTAGATCATGCCAGATACAGCAGGAGCGTAATGACTTCTCAGGCAGAAAGAAATCCTGTCAGAAGCACTGAATAGTACAATGTCATTGAAAGGAAAGTCAGCAGGTCTTAATGAACATCAACAGGCTGCAGGGGCTCTGATTGCTCAAATAGTGACAAGCAAGTTGTAAATTGCTGAGGTAAAGCACTGAGTGGCAGAGCAATTAACTTTGCGCACAGTGCCTGTGGTCGGGTTCAAGGCAGGGCAGGACCCATAGGGCCGGCCTAGGGTGCTGGAGACAAACGCTGGTACTTGCCTGCATGCACAGCCTGTACCCACTTTGAACTGGGTCTCTGCAAAACCATCCACTCTCCCTCTGCACCCCAGTGCCTCTGCTGAAGGGAACTGAGTCCATCCAAGATGCAGAGAAGCTAGCTGGGTACGTGGACCCTGCTGCAGTAAAACAGGGAGCTGTGCGAGTGTCTTGGTTTGAAGCGGGCAAACCAGTCTGCTCCTTGCTTCAGCTTTAAAAGCACTGGAATGTGCAAACCAGCACCAGTGAAGTCAACGGGAGTTTTGCCACTCTCAGGAGTGAGGCCACAATCTCAGTCATTTTCTGGAATTTGGTTTCCTGTAGTAACCCTGATTGTTAAATCTTCCAGCTCAAACGCATTATTTGTTGGTTAAAGTGCTTTTCAGCAAGATGGCACTGGCATGGGTGAAGCTCGTGCAGGTCAGCTACATGGATAGCTGATGGTGGGAAGCAGAGAGGGAAATGTATCAAAGCATCACAAAAAGAAAAAAAAAAAAGCAACTTGAGGATAAGCTGCAAATAACACTTGTGGGAAGACACATAGACAAAAGTCCCCAAGGGGACAGTCATCTATGGGGTTTTCTCTCCCACTGGAAGGAAAGAAAGCAGAAGAAGGGATCTTGTATGCCTCTGTTGTCCCTGTGCCTCTCATTACCCCCAAATCCTGTTTTATTTGGCTAGTGCTATGGCAGCTTTATGATATATCCCCATAGCATACTTGTTAATACAGAGACATTAAACTAGCCTGAGTCTGCGCCACAAGTCACAGGGCTCCCTTGCCTACTCAGTGGCTAACCCTTAGCCAGTAACTCTTTTTATCCCCCCTGAGGTGCTCCAGGCTGCAGCAATAACCTGGCTCCTCTTGTCTCGCCATCACGGTGCTTGGGGCAGAGTGAGTTCAGTGCTGGGTTTGAGACTAAGAAGAATGTGAGGAAGAGAGGAGCAGAGTTAAATAAGCTCCACTATTCCCACTTTCCACAAACATTCCTTTCCTCTGGTGAAAGCATATGTGGGGCCTTTCCTGGCCCAGTTTGCCGGTTAGGTTTGGCAGCTCCCCAGTTCCCCTGAGATCGGCACGCATACCACTCATCCTCTGGAAATTCCTCCCCAGCCACAGGGAAACAGGTCACCAGCCAGGAGCCAGGCTCCAGATTCACTGAGTCTCTCTCCGCTCAGGAAGAGCCAGGTGGGTAGCTGAAAAAAAGTCACTGAGAAAGGGAAAAATAAGTTGTTCAAAGCTCAGAGGTTATTTGGGAGGAAATGGGACTTTGGAAGGGCAATGCGGTGCTGCAGCCTCGTGTTGGAGACCCAAATGCAAAAGGTCTTCTGCAATGCCTGTGTGACCCCACCCCCTGGCAAGGCACTGGGGGAGTGGAGCACTTTGGTTAGGTTTTTGCCTAATTGGGAAGAGAGTAAACTGCATCGGACTGGATGTGGATATTTGCTCTGAGCCAGAACATCAGGATTTCATCAGCTCCATCTATTTGGCAGGTAGTGGCATGCCCCAAATGGAGCCGATGCTTCTAATGTCTTCTCTGTCTTGGAAAGAGAACAGACTTTCCAATCTGGCAGGGCTTATTTGAGCCACAGAGAGGGAGTCAAGAGAGGCAAAGGCAAAAGGCAGAGATGTTGAGAAAGAATAGAGAAAAAGCTGGAGGTAAAAATGGCAAATGGAAGGAAGTAGTATGAATGAGGGTAAAAGAGGAAGAGAAAGGAAAAGTGTGGGGAGAGAGAAAATGTGATAAGTGTGGATGGGAAAGATTAAAGCACACATGCATTTAAGATTAGGGTAGCATTCACCCCCTTGTCAGCATGGTATGCATGCCCATTTGAACCCACCCTTCAGAAGATATTCATCTGTCACAGCTGGTCTTCATCTTATCCGTCTGCTTCTCAGACTCATGGGATGGTTGCATTTCTCTGGAGCTGGCACTGTCTTTTTCTCATGTAAGTAGGACTCGTGTTTGCTTCTGGTCCCCACCAGCCTCTCAGCACACCAGGATATTGAGACACATTAGTCTGGGCAATTCACCACCGGTCACAGTATAAAAGTTAAAGTTACTGCTACTGAATCAGCAATATGTCGAGGTCTCTGTACCTCTCTTTTTTTTTTTTTTTTGCCTCCCTTTGAGCTTTCTAAATGATGTAGGTATGAAAAAAGACTCTTCCTGCTGCCCAAGAAACAACCTGTTTTATTCCACAGAAGCTGCAAGAAACTTGCTGTTTTGCAGGGCTATGGGGCTACAGCATTTCCCATTAATACCAGTCAAGCCTTCCATTAACACCAGTCGTAGTAACAGTGCCACAGCTGTACAAGTCCCTGTTTCCCCCTATCAGTCCCTGGAGGAATGGATCAAGTTCTGCAAGCCCTCAGTTTCCTCCCCGGTTTTCATAATGCTCACAGCCATGACATTATGTTTTTGTTTATGCCTGGCTATGAAGAAACACCAAGTAATTGTTTACTGAATTTATTTATTAAACACAGATTTTATGTCTGAGGCAACTGTTCATGTCTTAAGCCCCCTCCTAAAATAAAAGACATTTAAGGAATGCCTCATTTTTATTTACTGCAATTGTTCATGGCTTCGCACTGAACAAACTCCATTTCCAGTTAAACACTACTTGTAGACATCCTAATATAGTACAGCATGTGTTAAGTGAAACCATTCATTTGTCATACTCACAGCAGCTTCTGGTTTTCTGGATTGCCATGCCAATTTGGCAGAAAGTTTTGGAAGGTAATAAGCCTAATGGTAAAAACGTATATACTGCTTGTTTTGTTGCTTTCTACCACCGGGGTTTTTAACAAACAGAGCTCAAAGGAGGTGACCTACCTTGACTTGCACTTAGCAAATCTAAAGTTCAGTTGGGTCCTCACAAAGATATAAGGATAAAAAAGTACCCAAAGATTTTTCCACACTGGGATGTCCCATAACAGGAATCAGATACAACCAACAAGAATCAGTTACAGCCAGGCCCAGTTAGGCTCAAGCGGAAAAGGGCAGTGTGTGACTGCCATGTTGGGCTCTCCAGCAGAAGGAGGATGATCACGTGGCCCTGTTTCCACACTCCTGAAAAGAGGCTGTAGTGAAGCGGGTGTTGGACTCTTCTCCCAAGTAACTAGCGATAGGACAAGAGGAAATGGCCTCAAGTTGCATCAGGGGAGGTTTATGTTGGATAGTAGGAAAAATTTCTTTACCAAAAGAGTGGTTAGGCATTGGAACAGGCTGCCCAGGGAGGTGATGGAGTCGTCATCCCTGGAGGTGTTCAAAAAAGGTGTAGACGTGGCACTCCAGGGCCTGGTTTAGGAGGCATGGTGGTGTTGGGTTGATGGTTGGACTTGATGATCTTAGAGGTCTTTTCCAACCTTAATGATTCTATGTTTCTATGATTCTATGATTCTATGGATGCACTACAGATACCAGGTGTCCTTTGTCAACCATCAAGAACAGCCAAAACCTGCTTTCTGGCCCAGGCTTGGCATTTTTAGCCATGTTATCTAACCTTCCTGCCTTCCCGTACCAGGTCCCTGTCTCTCACTGTGCCCCATCTCTCCCTTAAACCAGCCATGCTGCACAGAGGGAAGACAGCAGACATTTGGCTGAGGTCTGGGCAATGCTGCATGCTGTGGATGGAGGGAATGCTCCAGGAACACAGAGAGCTGAGAGGGGGATTTAGATGTTTAACAATGGGACTGAGAAAGATGAGGTAGTCACAAGCTGGCAATCACACAGACTGGGGGCTTGTCTTGCCATGGGGCTGTATTTCTCATGTTCACAGCGGGGAAATGCTGTGGGCTCCAGCTGATGAAGAAGTCTGTCTTTAAAGGGTCTGCCTGGCAAATAGCTGGTGTTAGGGATACCATAAGAAATTGTATTTCCCTAGAAAGACACTCCTTTTCTAGCCAGAAATTGTATTTAGGGAGCAAGCTGTTGGATGTTTGCTGGGAATTTCTGGATGCCCTTCAAACCCTGAATGACTAACTGCATGTGCCACAGACCATCAATCCAGCACGCATCTGGTTATGTCAGCCCTAATCTCTGTGCATGCTGCTCACAGCCAGTGTGGTCCAGCTGAGGTGAACTCCAAAGCTGAACAACATGTGCACATATATCCTCCAAAGGAACATATGGGGACTCTTAAGCAAAATATCACCATCAAGGCAAAGAGCTCAGTTTCTACTTGCACATATTTGTCAGTGAGGTAAACGTAACCAATTCATCACGTCTTAAATACTTTATACCCCTCCCTCCTTTCTATTTACATGATCAAAGATGGAAGTGTGTATCATGTCCAGCTGGCTTTTCAGACCCATCTGTGATGGACTTTTCATTCCTGGTTGAATTCATGCTGCCAAACAAGACATAAACTGTCAAAGAAGCAAATGTATCTCCCCTGACACCTCTGTGTATGAATGATGCTGAACCCGAGGCTGGACCTCAGCACCCTCAATGTCTGCCTGCTAAGGTGGAAAAGAGTGCTAGTCCTTCCCACTGCAATTCAGCTGGGAGCAGCTGCTTGAATGTATTGTGGTTTACTTATCTGTTTTCAAAACCCAGTGCATTTCCTTATGGGTGTTTTTTTTGACAAAGTAGCGAATTCATTATTTAAACAAAGTTATAAATCACCTTCTGAGTGTCCCTTTCACAACAAACCAGAGCACTCATGCCAGCCTCTCTCTATAACCCAATACAATGGGTAACAGCTACTAATCCAGTGTGTCCGAGGAGGTCAGCCATGACAAGCTAGTTTGCATTCTGCTTCATCGTCAATATCTGTGCACTGCTCAGAGGTCAAAACAGAACCTAAAGTTTACTGGGGCTAGCATTTAGAAGTATAAATAGGGGGACAAGTAGTCCTTGCCTTATTCTGTGGCCATGCTAAATGTCAATCTACCCCTATAAATGATTAGTTTGTTGTATTAGAGTGCTCCAGTGTCTGAGACAAAAGGAAGTCACATGAAGATGACATAAGATGAACATCAATCACATGGTCATAACCAGATGATCTCTATAAGCTTACCTGGGAGACCATCTTCACTATCAAGCTGAGGAAGAACTGTCATGCAGAATTATCACACAATGAAGTCTAGTTTTTGCAAGGAGTGCTTCTCTAGGCACAAGATAACGGATGTCAGATTGACCAGAAGATTTTTCATTAGCAGCCTATAATGACAACCCATGGAGTGTATACATGCTGGCAAAAACTTTTCTAAATAAGCACATTTCATTATGCAAGCTTCAGAGTGTTTGAATTAGTAAGGAGAAAGCCCAAATCCAGGAGAAGACAGGTTGAAATTTACAATGTGAGTATCACAGCAGCTTATCTAAAGTGCTTGTCCACAGTAATAATATCTTCTTTACCAGTCCCCCCACACAGAGGAGTTAAATCAAAGAATAAACTCCCAGCTGGTTTCAGTCAGCAACATGCTAGAGGTTTTGACTGGAAACCAAGTCTTCCTCCCTTTCTCCAAATTTATTCTTCCTAAGTTTAGAGCATGAGGTCATCAGCATTTTTTCCTTAAACATTTGCTGAGACTATTTTCCTGTAAGCCAAATCTATTTTACAAGTTCAGCTCAAAAGACTCCAGGAGAAGAGAATGTATAGTAAGGAAGAATAGCACTGAATCAAATACACGGGACAAACTGGCAGGGTCCTCTTGGGCTGGGAGCCATTGAGAGATGGCATCCATAGGGGCATGGAACTGCAGCAGTGAAAGATGCTGAGTTTTGAATTTCCATCAATTTCAGGAGCAACTGTCAGCATTTTGTGCCTTTCAGGTCCCACTCCTCAGAAAAAAAGACACGTGCGTTATTTAGTTGGCTGTAAGATTTCTGTAAGCCTGAATCTAACCTTCTTCTCTTCCCTCCGATCTCAAGCATGCCTTTCACAGCACAGGGCCCTCTGTGACCTGGCTGCCCGCAGAGCAGCATCATGGCGCTGGTGGTGCCAGCTGAGGTCATCTGAGGACCTCATCCACAGTGTCCAGCTGCCTTTAGCAATTTGTAATGCTCAAGGTTCTGGCAGGGCTTTCTGCATTTAATGGTGAATCCAGTTGTACGTCAGTCTCAGCTTTATTTCAGCGGATTGTGAAACCTCAAAGATCTAGGAATAGTCAGATTTTAGGAGAGCATGAAATAACAAGGAACAGTGGAAAAATGACAGCTTTGTAAAACGGAAGTCCCATATGTGTGTTTGTGGAGTGGGGAAGGCAGCTACAAAAATAATCCATTTTGCATTCATCTTTCAGATTTTTTCACTATGTTTCCGGCAATATCACAAAGATTGTCTTGGCCCACCATTGCATCTGCACACATTGAAATCTATTGATTAGATTTTGTGGATGATTATATTTGAGTTCTGTTAATTTTTTGATATTATTTTCATGCAGATGCAGAAATTAACATAATGGGGCCCAGACATTCATGTAAGTGTGAACTTGACAGAATAGATGCCTTCTCATGGTGACCCTCACTCACCGCTCCAGGAGAGACATGTGGTTCCTCTGCCTCTTACCCAGGGATACAGCACAGCTTTTTACCCTTCGTATTCTGCTCAGGTGGCAAAACAGTTGTACCAGTCCAGTTCAGAAACATATCTGAATCTATCTTCAGCTCAGAGTTACTTTCTCAGACTTCTTGTCTTTATCATCACTACTAGAAAACATACAATGTTTTGAAAAGGCATTGTCTCCAGAAAGAACTTATTTCCTCTACAAAAAGGACCTAGTATCCCCCTGCTTTTTGTTTATTGGGCAAGGCTGGTTTATACGCTTTCTCTATCCAGCACATATTCATGTCATTAAGAAACCCAGCAGCAGGTGCACTGACATTTGGAGCTCAATGAACAGCTGGAAAGGCAGCTGGGGTTTCCCTGTTTTTGAAGAACAAGTGAAAACCCAGAGCAGAGGAAGCAGAAAACTGGGATTTATGTATTCTCCTCCTAACAATTTATTTCAACTCGGCTGGGGATTTGAAGGAAAGGGGAAGACAATTCTGGTTCTTTCTAATCTGAGGGAGAAGAAATGGTCAATATAATGTTTGTTCCTCCTCAGTTTTGAGCTGTGATATTGATACTTAGTGAGTTTGAGGAATAGCTTGTTGTTTTGCACGTGTGCTACTACATGTGGGTGAGCAGTTCATACACAAATAAAATAATAGTTTATTATCATTTCAATAACAGTTCCTAGATCCACCGTCAAACACTTGCTAGTTGAAACTATTCACAGATGGCTTAAGTGAATAATTCCAGGGTCCCCACCATTTCTTCTGTTTTTCTTCACCTCAACTAACAGCTCCATTGATCTCAGTGCGACAGTTCCCATAGGATAATTCAGCACAGGACAATTCAATCAGCAATAACAGGAAACCTTCATTATTTTTCTTAATCTGCAGATCATATGGCCATAAATTTTAAAGTCAGAATGTCCATGTATTTTTTCAGTTTGGCCACATGCGCAGAATTTCATGTAGTGTCCCTTTCAACAGATCCAATGCATTGCATTTCATTAATGCATATGTTCTGAAAAGGCAGACAGTTCAAACTGGAAGACCGTGAGACAGAAATCTGCTAATTCTCATGTTACCATGTAGTAGGGCATTGACATTCTCCCAGATAAAAAGGCAAGGTAATTTCAAAGAGAGCTCCTAAATCTAAATAGTGTTGGTTGTTTAGATAATGCACTTGATATTGTTCCTACTCTCTGAATAGACATTTTATGGAACTAGTCAATGACAATGGTTAATAGTTGGACTGAAGAATCTGAGCTCTCATTCATGATAATGAAATAAAATTCATACTGCTCCCTGCTAGGTCTGTGGTTCAGACTGGACCTTTGATTCCTTTCTCACCATCCAGTCTTCAAATAAATTTTAGCTATTTTTTGTGCTGGTTGAATTTACTCTGTTAAAAGTTCAGGGGGGTGCAAGCATAGAAAGGAAAGAAGTGTTTGGCAGCTAGTGGTCCTGCAGCTGATCCTCACCTCTAGCAGGAGCAATGACTACACTAGTTGAGATGGCCATCTACAGAAAGGAGCCCATGAGCTTGGTGGTTAGATCAAGGGTGTGTAGGCATGAGGAAAGGCTTCTGCTTTTCCTAACCAGGGCTGATGTCCATCCTTATGTCATCTGAGAACTGGAATCATCACCAAATGTCCTAAGAGCAGTTGGACCACACTTGCACTGGGAGTTTCTCACACGTAGGAGCCCTGCTGGTGTAGCAGCTGTGATGGGGAGTGAGACAGCTAGAATCTACCACCCTTTTTTTGGTTTGCTTTTCCCCTTCATTCATGACCAGACAGATCCCTGGCTTGGCTTACTGTGTGGCCACACAAAGCGGTGTCTGCACAAAGGGAAGGAGGGAGAGCCTGACTGGGGGGCAGGCGTGCCGGACCGCCCCTTGCAGCTGCAGCTGTGATTAGGTCAGCCTCAGCAAAACCCTAGCTACTCAGTTGCCTTTGCCTGCCAGGAAACCAAGGAAGCCTGACTGAAAAAGTACAACAAAATGTAAAAAGGCCATTCTTAAATACTGGACACCTCTCCTCTGTGCTCAGTGTCTCAGCTCTGTGTAAATACATACCTGGGAGGTGGTGCAGGGCTCAAGCCCACCCCTTTGGACTCTGTGATGCCAATATAAAAAGGACAGAGAACTGGAGAGAGATATTTGGTTTTGAAGGTATTCCTTTTGGTATTCCTTTCAGAGCAGCAATAGCATGATGCATAGAGCTCTTGGAGCTGCTGCAGATGTGTCTTTTTCCCACGAAACAGAGCTCTGATTTCCATTGCTCTCGCTCCATTGTTCAACAGAAGAGTCATCCACTTTGCTCTGCTCCTAGGGTCCTTCCCCACGGCTCAGCACCAAAACACCAACACCCAGCTGTATTTCTTCCCTCCCACACTCCCTCTGTTCTCTGCTCCTTCCTGGGAGAAATGGAAGTAGATTGGATTATCATTATACCCCTTCACTTGTTCATTTGCAAGAAACATTTTCAAATGTGTTTAATTAAGATTGCTTTGTGTCTTCCCCTTGCATAAGGGCTGTTGTGACCACACAGATAGGGAAGGAGAGGTGACCCTGCAATGAAGACAGGGGTATAAAGCACTGGTTCATTTCCCAACTCTGCCTGAAATTTCCTGTGTTACCAAAATTGCTTATTGCCTCTGTGTTAAACCCGTGGAACAGGGTTGACATTTCCTTTCTTTATTGCTGCCCTTCACTCATATAGTGTTCACCATAGCTTATCACCAGTTTCTGGTATTACGGCAGCAAACTGAAGGATAACAATATATTTCATTTACTTCTTCTTTCCTTCAGTTTCTCTGTGTGCATTTTTTCTCTCCACCCCTTCTGCGGCAACTTTATTCCAGCACGTTAAAGGCCTCTCTTGGCTGACTGCATCTTTTTTTGTGAGCATAAATAATTCCAGATGGGGACCCCCTCATAATGACCAAGGGAAGAATAAATAACACAGCATATATTGCTCCAGGCTGGGAGCAGGTGAAAATGCTGCATAATGGAAATTCCATCTGAGGGAATAAATTCTCAGACCATTTTAGTTGGTTGATGCTAGTCATATCCTTGAAACCATTTTACTTAAATCATAAAAGAAAAAAATATACTCCGCCTCTCACAATCACAGGCTCAGATGTACCATTTCCTTCTCTAGCAATATCCATTTCTCTAAACATAAGGTTTTTTTGGTCTTTCTAATACACCTTTACATTTCTTACTCATGCCAAGTTGCTAGAAAGGCTATTACAACTCTAGTTTTTATATAAAAACTCTGTTGCACATTAAACTAATCTAACACATCTCAGGACATTAATGAAGCACAGAAGTATAGGTTGGAGTGGGTTCTGTTTTATGGAACTGAGATACCCTTTCAGAATATGTGTGTTTTTTAAAAAGGAGATAAATTAGTAAAAGGTAACTTTGAAAAAACTGATTATGTGATGAACTAAGGAAATGAATACAATCTGTTATTAATTCTAAGTGTTTTAAACTGATTTTTTTTTTTTTCTAAGAACACTGTTGCCTGTTGCCAACTTTTATAGGGACATCTACTTCCTACATCCTTATTGACAAAACTTAGAATTTCAAGATGGAGCTTTTTTCTTTTAATGATTCTTTTTATAACTAAAGAAGAAACAAATGTCTATTCGCACTTTTAGCAAACAGGCAGGAATAAAGAGAGACCATTGCCACTATTAATTTTAGTCTTAGGAGCTAAGGTAGCAAGGATATGGAGCTGAAAGTAAAAAGAGGCAAATTCTCTTGGTAGTTGCTTTTAAACATGTGCTAGTTCATGTTGGTTTGTAATTAAAATTTCTTCTCCATCTCACTGCTGTGTTCTCTTAAGGGGCATTGGGATTTAATCTCCCAATAATGGAGATTTAAATGTATTAAAGTTGGAATGCACAAGACTTTGCATTGCACTTGTTGTCATGGGAGCTACTTATGTGAGTAACTGCAATTCTAGATACAAGTTTCAGAAGCTAGCCTATAGCACTGCAGTGTTTTTTCCTTGTCTTTCTAGGTTTTTGTGTGTGTTTCCCTTATTTTATTCCTCTTATTCTTCCTCCAGCTTCCCACTCTTTCCATTTCTCCTGTGCCAGGGCAAAGTATTCAATCATTTCTAATATAGCAGTATGGATACAGAAAAGCAAAAAGTCAGGAAGCATAGATGAGCTATGCCTGAGCATGCTCCATTGCGGGACTGGCCAGCCAAAGCTCAAGTTCTGCCCTGGCAGCGACTGCAGGCCCAGGGCAGTATAAACACCTTGCAGACAGTGAACGCGCATCCTTCTGGGGATGAGGCAAGTGCAGGACAAGAAGTAAAGAAGGATGGGATTACTATGCATAAAACCTGTTCATCACTTATTAACACTGCACTTTTTGTGATTTATGTTACTACTTTCACTGCCCACCACACACCTCTCATAGGTCAATGCCACTTCACTCTGGAGGAAGCAATGCTGATACCAAGATCTGATGCAGGCCAAAAGCAGGTAGTTGCTCAGGGCAGTAAAATATTTAGTGACTTTGATTGACTGCAGGATGGTAAGGGCAGGTATTTCACAGTTAGCCTGAGACGGTAAATTAGGGATAGTGAATTGTTACTCTAGCAATGGAGCAACTCAGCATAAGGACCTACCAAAGAGTCATCTGACAGAAATAAAACCCTTTACGTATAAAATATACTTCTGGTCTGACTGTAAACCCTCATAAGCAAGGTGATCAAAGAGGAACATGAAACAAAAAGCCTTTATCAAGGGTATACAGACTTTGACACTCATGTCCTCTTCTCTTCTGCAGTGCATGGTCAATGAGAAATGTAGAGACCGAGTTCAAAACAATGTCTCCCATACACTGTTAAAGAAAATCCTCTTGTGAGCATTTCAGGCATTTGCCCTAAGATCCAAAGCAACGATGACTTCTGGGAACTGCCCAGCAGTCTCTGCAACAAAATAGGTTCAGCCAGCCTAGATCACTCATAATTTTTGCATGACATTATAATAGCTGCTGTGTCTGCCTATACAATCACCTTGTGGACAGTGCTGAGTTCATTTGTTTTGGCAAATGCTTGAATTCATCTTGAAGAATCATCTTCATCTTTCAAAGAAGTCAGTACTAGTGAGAAAATCTGTTATCAGGTTATCAACAAATGTCTCCTCTTGACAGGAGCCTCTGGGTGTGCTGAGATCCATTTAGTGCAAATTCTAGGCAGGTTAGAGAAAAATGTCGTGACACAAGGAAAATTTCCAGCTCACTAGTGGAAGCAGCTTATGCTCCAGGCTGACTAACAGCAAGCTTAAAAGAGTTATGCATCTGGCCCAGAAGATGGCTTTTTTGACTCTTGCAGAAGCTGGCATAAAAAAAAGGCTGACCATGGCTACGGATTTTTTTAGTTTGCTTTTCTAGCCATGTGATGTTTAGGCTAGGGAAAAACTCACACCACCGAAGTATAATTCAAATGCTCTGTTTCTCTGGGATTGTTATAGGACAGAGCAAAACAACAATAACCAATGAATGTATAAAAAAATATTTTACATACTTTATCATGCCTTCATGAACAATAACCTTTAAAGTTTTATGTTTTCCTTTCCTTTCATTTAGGGGGTAGTATGCACATTTGTTTCCATGCACAAATGCACTCACAGCACTGAACAACTATTTTGTAGTAAATACTTTTATTCCCTGCTTTACCAATAAGATAAAGCCAAATAGGTAGAAATTGCTGTCATTTTAATTTGGGATGCATTAACTTCTTTCTACTGAGGTCTAGGAATCCTGACTTCAAAAGCTTTGAGCAGGAAAGGGAAACTTCTGCTGTGAGGGATCAAGCTGAACGTACTGCTGAGCTTGTAGCCATTTCTCACTACTAAGGGGTGGTTATGAGCTTGCAGTAAAAAGACAGTTGTGGTGGTCTAGGAGGATATGGTTTTGCAGAGCCCTATTAATCCCTGTTACAACTGCTGATGAACACATAAAGGAGTTTCAGAGATTGCTTTTCCTTTTTAGGTCCACCACTGAACAGGAACTGCTGCTGCCTGTGCAACCGTTCCCTGCTTTACACTCCCAGAAATAGGGGGCTGGTCCCAGGAAGCCAGTCATGCCCAAAGAAATGATTTTCATGAGTTTCTTTAGCATCAGTCCCTAGTAATATACGACAAGAGGACACAGCTGGCAGCCTGCTGACTGAATTTGGCTTATAGGACAACTCCAGCTGGGCCACTGCCTTTCCCTATGCCAACATATGTGACTCTCCTTTGCTTTGCTTGCAGGGAGTCAGGGGTTTTGGCCCACAAGTCCTTCTTGTTCCTCTGCTCCTCCCATCCTTCATGAAAGGGGTCCCACTGAAGCAATGAGATAGCCCTTTTCCATGCCACTGAAGTAAATCAAAATAATTTCTATTGAGTCACGACCCTAGTTAAACTGTGTTCATGACCTGGAGCCCCGGGGAGCTGTACGTGCTTTGGAGAGATGGCCTGCACAGGGCCTGATTCATGCTCTTGGCTTCATACCTCCATACCAAAGGGCATTGATGATGCACAAATAATTGAGCACTCCTGCAGTTATGCTCTGTACTTATTCAGCAAACACATCACAGGCAGCAATTGGGAAATCATGAGCAGGAGTGTGGACTGGAAAGCAAAACCAAACATCTGTACCTTCACCAGTGAAACTGCATGAAAAACCTGGGAGAGGATCACAGATGTTTATCACATGGCTAATGAGGTCCAGAAAATTCTGGTACAGTTCTTAAAAAAGTTGAAAGCATTTTTAAAATAAACTATTGTCAGCCTCAGATGTAATATTACATTTAAACCGTAAAGAAATTTTGAAGCTGTCATGAGCTAAACAGATAGAAGCAGGCCAATGAGTTGGCAAAGACGGCTGCAGCTTTTGTTTAAAAACCCTGGTAGTCCTTAAGGAGAAGTGGAGTTGAGTCAACAGAGCCATAGGAGACTGGAGAGACTTCTGCAGTGAGTGGTGCAGAGAACAGGGTCCCCTGCACCACATTTTGACAGGCACTTTTAGCCACCCTTAGGACTAGACTTGTTGGCTGTCCACCATCTTCAGGCACAAGCAGTGGTGCGCTCCAGGGCACAGGATGAGGCTGTTCAGGGGCAGGCAGGTGGATTGGCAGGGAGTGGCTGCGCTCAGGCACCCTTCTCCCATCCACCTCCAGCCCTGAGGCCTCAGTGGGCAGCAAGGGAGGTCATATCAGGGAGCAATCCTAAGGCCCCTCAGAAGAAGGAATTTGGAAGAGGGTGAGCCTGGTAGTACACAGATGTATAATAGAAAATGTTTTCAGTAAGGATAATCAAAACCTTATTTTTCCTACTTCATCTCTGTGGATCATAAGCTTTTTGTTATGTGACTGTTCAGCCCTTAGGACAGAAGTACCCACAGCTCCATTGGAGATGTCCCGACACATTTGTAAGAGAAGCAAAAACAATAAATCAATACGAGTCTCTCCACTGACTTCAGAGATCACTGGATTGGGCTTTCTCTGTCAATACTGATTAGGGATCTCTGCTCCTCAGACATTCACGGCTACTGCCATTGAAACTAATTGGCTGCAACATCACCATAAAATGACACACATTGCTCTGCATCTTCCTATGAAACTATTGCTTGATAGCTTTACAGGGAACTCCCTTGTGGAAGAAAATAGTAAAGAGATGGTAATTCACAGTAATAGCCCTCTGCTATTCTTTGATACTGTCTAGCTAACACGTCAGAGATGGAAGTTAATGCAGGAAGAAGTCAAGTCAGCAGAAAAGTTTCAAGTGGAATTTGCAATCATTAAATGCAGAAACTGGCTGCAAATCTTCATCTATCTCAGCTTCTGTGTGTTATGTGCATGTACATGTATGTTAAGTCAGTGTTATGAAAATCAGAGAGTGCTTGCTCTAAATGCTCACACAATCTCAGAGGAACTCATTAATTCATGGAGAGGACTGTGGAGGGAGTGATGGTGGAAGGATTTGACTACTGTGCAGGAAGAGAGAGAAAGGGGAGGACTGAAATAAAATGTGGGTCAGGAAAGTCAGATCACCATGACAAATACAAATGAACTCTGAAAGAGTTTCTGAGTAGAGTCTCTAAGATCTCTAACAAAGTTTGATATGTTTAGGGAACAAGATAATGAGATCAGGGAGTCAGTGCTAGCCTGGTCCCTACAGAGGATGGCATGTTTCTGATACACATACAAAGTCCTTTCTCACAATATAGCAGCTTAGGCTCTTGTCCTTTTTAATCTCCTAACCTAATCCCTGTCATCTTGGGAACAGCTGGGTAGGAAAACCCAGCTGCTTTCTGAGGTGTTACCTGTGATTTAGCAAGTGGGTCAGTACTAAATCACTAATATGGCATTAATTTTTGTGTGAGTCGTTCAATGAGGCTTTTCTGGGTGAGTGGTGATGGGCTGAATCTGATGACTCCTAGCTCAGCTCCATGGTAGGAATCTGCACTTAGCCTGAAAGCTAAAAGTGATCGGTGTGATGACAATAAGCATGACAGCACTGAAGCAAGATGCCATAGACACCTTTTCCATGGCTCAGGGAATATTTGAGATGTAAACCATCTGCATATGCAGACGTACTCTGCACTCTGAGGCTGTTTCCACTGAAAGGGCATCTAAAAGATAAAAATGAATTGTCATCATTATGGACTGGATTTCTGCCAGCTGCTTAGTAATTAGAGTTTTAATTGCCCGGTAATAAAAGTTTTAATTACTCGGCAATTAGTGCTTGAAGTTTCAAGTGCTTCACATGCACTCAATTGCATTCTTGAATTGCCAAGAGCGAAAGATGGAATAGCTCCAGCGTGTCTCAGCAAAGCTCTGAGCAAGAGGGGTGAGCATCAGTGATGGAGCATCAGCAGAAAATGGGCATAGCCCCAGTTGCCAGTGGTCAGCCAGGCAAACACTTTTGCAGGGCAGAACCCACAGGCAGCTTGTGACCTTTCCCAAACTTACCACCTCCTTGGCTGGGCCAGACAAGATGCTCGGGTGGTGAAGGCATCGTGCTGGGGAAAGGCTACTGCAGAGACTGAGTCCTTTTCAACACCTCTGTTCTTTTACTTGTTGCATTCATTCCTTCAGGCTTTTAGTCACATACCCTGCAAGTACTATTTGGTTACTTAAACAAGTTTTAATCTAAACTCACAGGGATCCAATAGGAAGCACCTAGTTCTGTAAGTGTCTTACCAAAATGCCTGAAACCCATCCCTGCAGGATGCATTTACAGTTAGTAGTATCCAGCTGCAGTATGTTTATTGCAATTCAACAAACTATTTTACCTAGACTATATTCCCTAGCTAATTTAAGGCCAAAATACCCTTTGCTGGGTCAAGCATGAATTACTCCAGACCTAGTATTATCCCAGTTAATTTTCCTTATGCTAGATAGTAAAGGTCCTAATTAACACAATCCCTGAGGGCCTGGTTTCTTTCTTCTTGCATTACTTGAACTTAAATATCATTAACAAGTCAAACTTTAACAAAGTCAACAGCTGGCAACAGCCCAGGAAACAGGGCTGCATTTAGGCTACGGAGTCCATGCCTTTCAAAAGGTTTTTTTTTTCCTTTTTTAAACAGTTTCCAAATTTACCTGTTGGTAAACAACAGTTAAAGTTGAGAAGTGAAGTGTATGAGGAAATGCACCAATAGTCACATAAGCACAGCTTTAAAAAAACCCTCCTGTTCCTGAGTATTAGAAAAAATTCAACAAATCCAAACTATAGTTACTTAAACATCAATACCTAAATCATATACACATAACATTAAAAAAAGCAGGGTTTTTCCTCTCTGCTCTGAAAGGAAATGACACCTTTTAGTAATATCTGGTTACCTGGTTAGTAACCTAGTTAGTAACTCAACACATTTAGGTGGTCTGTAATGTAGCATCAGATGTTTTCTATACTCCAGACTGTACAGGTCATTGATTCCACAAATGCTCTACCTCACTGGGGTGCTGAGTTAAGGGCCTATACATGTGTTTTCTGTTTCATTTCCCCGAGACAATATCTGTAGTACACTTCACAGTGGTGAATAATACCTGATCATAGCAGACTTTGTTGTTTCTAGCTACAACACTGTGAAGTATTAAAGTCATAATAAATTGCGATTCACCTCACTGAATGTAGCTGTCTTGTCTAAGCTGGTAACAGGCTCAATGAAGAGACAGAGGCATCTCCAAAGGGTGAGTCACTCCTTCCAGACATATATGCCCAGGACAGACAAGGTGATCTACTCTCTGGAGGACCTGTCTCTACCAACTAAGGAGAGATCAACTTTTAGACAGCTGAAACCAGGAGAAATGTAGGGTCTTAGAAGTGTGTCAGTAGGAGAATGGCCTGAAGAAAGTAGGCTGTGTTGAGGCTCTGTATTGATTTCCCCTTGCAGAGCCAGGAGAAGAACCTGTATTTCAGGCAATGTTGATGTTGCAGTTACCATTATTATTCCTTACACCATGGCTGCACCTCAGAGTCCCAGGCCTGCATTATAAACTACTCTGTGTTAGACACTGTATAGATACAGGACAAACAGCTAACCTCCATACCTAGTAGATTATAGTCAAAGCAGTCCATGCTACCTGTTTTATTTACAGTGAGAAGTTATACCGTACGGTAAGTCCCTGCAACAGGCAGTTCTTTGGTTGAATCTACTATTGAAAAGTGCTTCCTCTTTTCAGTGTTTGCCGCCCTATGGAACCTCTCTTTTCCCATTATTATTTTCCAGCTATGCTTTTCCCAGCTGCTCAGCGATTCAAGAGGTCCTCAGCTGCCTTCCTTGACCCAGTGCTACAAAACTCGCTGGAAGATGTGGTCCTGCTTTATGAGGTTCAGTATATGGGAGTAGATGGTACCTTAAGCCCTAACCAAGACTGGGGTTACTGTCCATACTGGGGTTATCCATTATCTGTCTCCAAGTCACCTTTACTCATGCCAGCAGTAAACTCATTGCTGACTATGCTCACCAGAAGGGAGGGAACAGACATATATATGACAAACTCAGCTCTTCCAGCACTTAAGCAGGCAGCAGTTGCCTGCATTACCTCAAATGTGGGTTCTAGCTCATTGAAGGCAAAGTGAAAACCAGGGCATATCGTTTTCCACTGAAAGCAACTTTCTTCCAGAACAGTTACATATTAACAACACAATGCATTTAAATTCTTTGGTCTAAGTCTCAGTCCCAAATTATTTGTTTAAATCATTAAAGCCACGAGTATCAGTCATTGCAAAGTAATCCCAAGGGCATGACTGTTTCACTTCAAAATGATTCATGTCCCCTCTTTCACAGCAGTGGAAACTGCAGATGTAATGCACAGTCTGGAACAGTGTCATATGGTTAGCTAAGGGAAAGTGGCACACCTGAAGAAGGTGCATGGGTCAAATGTATCTATCCCACACCTTGAGAAACTGGGATTGGACATCCAAACAGGGGAGATGGGCCAGGAAGCCACTGCTGTGCTCTCTCACACAGAGCTAGGCCACCACTGCTATCCCTGGCAGGGTAAACAGCCTTCCCCAGCTGTGCTGCTGTCTCTACCTCTCTAAAGCCCATGTGGCACCAGCAGCAACCCATGCCTATTTTGGACAACAGAAGACTACCTGCTTTTTCCTTTTCGTCTCTCCTTTCCCCATAGCCTCTCTCTAGTCTTCCCAGGTAGGTAACACAAGAGTCTAACGGTCACATAGAGACTTTCTGGTCTGCCCCATCTCTAGCCAGTGCAATGAGAATTTTGTCTCCATTTGACCTAAAGTAAAGACCTAAGGACACGTTGTTAATTCACATTTACTCTGCCTAGAGTCTCTTGGAGAAGATAAACAGCTTTCTGTGTTCTGATTTTGTACCAGTTTCTTTTAGCTGAGCTTGACATTGACAAAGATCAGAGGATCTCCATCAAAGATGAGGAGCTCGCTTCACTGAGGAAGGCTGCTGAGTTTGACACCATCTGCAATGAGATTATCCCCAAGAGCATCACAGAGATCCGCAGGCTGAGTAGCAGGCTGTCTTCCTACTCAAGGGTCCTCAAGAAAGAAGACTTTGAAAGGACAGTGCTGACCATGGTCTACACGGCCTACAGGGCTGCTCAGTCCCAAGGGCACCAGAAAGACGCTTGGGCTGAATCCTTTGTCAATCTTTACAAGGCCCTGAAGCATGACTTGATGTTCCCATACAACAAAGAGCCATCACAGTGGGAGACTTGACGCAATGGCAACTCAGCCACCTCTTCTGGTTGATAAGGGACACATGCAGCACGTCCTTCACTTTATTCTGTAAAAAGTTCAATCGCCTGCTTCATGAAAGATTATTTGTTTTCTAGCTCCCTCTTGTGGAATCCACTTTATAGGTCCATGTTAAATAGGGAAAAAGGTTATCTTCAGTCCTGGGAATTCGATTTGTGTGCTGGCTTGGAGGCACATTCTGTGACAAGCAAAGAAGGGAGTCTGGTGTACACCCCAGACAGACATGCCCTTGTTTCACCCTGTGGGTTTCCTATAAGCAATACATACATAAGTATACTATGCTTATGCTCACATACCTATGTGTATGTGCTGGAGAATGCTGCTTGCCTTGCTGGGGAAACAAGTTCATATTTTGGCTGGCCAGTAAAAGAACATTATAAAGAGATGCAAAGGCCCTCTCTAAAAGGAAGAGGTTTCATAACTGTCAGCCTTCAGAAATTATGCCAAATATTATTCATTCCAAATATTCTTGTAAATAAGCACTGCCTGAATCACTTCATTTGGCTGAGACAGTTTTTAATTGCAATAATATTTGCAGAAGACAAAGGGCATTGTGAACACCAGCAGCAAACAATGCTTGTGAACATATTCCCCGCTTCCTAGAGCCACCCTCCCAAGCAGCCTGCAATGATTCTTTCATGATTCCCACGACTTTGCTTCTGCTCCCTGTTTTTTGAAGGGAACATGGATTTGTCCTCAGCAGAGTCAAAGGCAAGACAAAGGCCCTGTTTAATTTAACGATGACACATTTTTCCTGGTTCTATCACTTGAACATAGGTCTTCTAAACCCATGCTTCAGAATCCCCCTGAGGCAAGGGAGGAAGGTGCATTAAAACATACCTGGTGCTGAATTTAGCAGTGTGGCTCATTTTTGGTGGTAAATTATATATTCATTTGTGTATATGTCTGTGTATGTTCATGCATGTGTGTGCATGTTAAGTGCTGACTACATGGAAGAATCCTAAATTGTTCAATCAGGGAAAAATTGCATCTGACCATTTAACAGAAAAGGCCATTCACCAATACAGTGGTGGGAATTTTGAATTTGGGAGCACTGGAAGAACAGTACTTGTTTACAGCAAAAACTGTTTGTAGAAATAGCGCAACTCATTATTATAAACCTCAAAAAAATCTCAGATAGAAAATGGACAGAAAAAGGAGATATATCTTGTCAGACAGATGACTAGCAATGAAAAATCCAAACTCTTCTAAAGCAAATGCCCTAATTTTTGTGAACAATTTATACAAACTCTGTTTCTCTATTGATATTAGAGGTGCTTCTACTTCCAGAGCATGGGAAAACAGCTGAATGTTTATTTCATCCTTTCATACCAGCACTCTCTATCTCTCTATTTACATAATATCTTAAGGAGACAGGCCCAAATCACAAATCCCTGAGGCTGTAACAGAGAATTGAGGATTCCAGCCCCGGTTCTGAATCATGTTTAACTGCTTTTGCATCACTTGAGCAAAAGGGATGAACTCTTCTGTGTCCCTTAACAGGGATACTCTAAGGACTGGCTGAAAAAATCCATCCAGCACCACCTTGTTGCAGCAAACAACAAATCGTGCAAGCAGTCAAAGCACACTGGGTTTGGCAATCACCTGTGGGAATGTGGAACCACAGCAGCCTTAGGGGCAGGCTGGCAATGGCATAAGCAGCTGGACAAAGGGCTTGGAAAAGACAGAGTCAGTCCTGTTTCTCCCAGCCATTTCCGTATGTGTATGCATGAGTGTGCATGTTTGCATTTAGACACACATATGTGTGGGTGCACTTTTATACCTTAATATTTTGTTGGCCATCTTCCAAGCCTGACTGGCATATGGCAAAGGAAACTGAAAACCTCAACCACAAAGCTGTGAGCCACAAGTATCTCTGTCTCCTCTACTTGCACACACAGCTCAGTGCCCACAAAGCAGCCTTGCACTACAGCCCACACGTCCTTTAAGCCTTCAGCATAAACACTGATGATCTGTTTGGGTTTTCTTCCCACACCATGCTTTATAAACACATGGAGGGGAAATGCTATGGAGTGCACTCCTGCCTTTCCAGCTCTGCTTCTTGGCTCCCTGAAGCACCACTTGCCGGAAGAGTCTGGCACCAGGGCAACTCATAAGTCCCTTACAGCCAGTGACTCCTGGCTCTGCAGGAGTCTCCTGCAAGTCTGCAAAGTCTCTTCCCAAGTCTGCAAGGATAACAAGAAAGACCACCACAGCAAGTGTTAATTTCTAGCAGCCACCATGCAGAGAAATACCTCCCAGGCACTGTCCTCACCCCACAACAGGACTGTCCAGCAGTCAGAGTCTACCCATCAGTAAGTATCCCATAGAAAAGAATTACAGACAATTTTAAATATCTGATCATTCCCTATGGCATACATACCTTCCTGTACCTTACAAATTGGTAGTTGAAACCTTTATCTCCCCAACAGAAAATAAAGTTTTTCTGAGTTTGTTTCCCTCCTCCCATTACTGTGCGTAGTGTAGGAAAAAGATTTATTCCTTGGGAATGTGCTTGGACTGCCCAGGTTAATTTAATGGAGACTGTCAATGTAATAATAAAAATATTCTACATAAAACTAATTGGGTTTGCATTGTCTTGATTTCAGCAGAAGATTTACTATTTAGCGACTTGCAGCTCGCATAATTTGTTATCTTGGACTGCAGAACCCTTCATGGGAGCAATGATACAGGAGAGAAGAGGGAACAGCCCTTCCCTCTGACCGGCAGGAGGAGGTAATAAATAGGAACGAGAGTGCCTCCTTTTTCCAGAATTCAACTAGGAAGGAGCGCTCTGCCTCAGGGCAGCTCTCTGGGCTTAGGGCAGCTTCCCTCCCTCAGTATTGCTTAAGATGCAAGCGTAGGTTGCCTGCTCCCTGGCTCAGTTTGCATCTCATCACTTCAGACTGAGTCATGTTTATAGACAATCCTCTCACAGGGTGAAGAGCCATTACCTCTAAATGGCACCTTTTATCCACCCTTTGACCTTACAGATCATAAAAAAGTGAAATAAAACATAGATTTTTTTTTTATTTAAAATAAAACATTTTTTTAATTTTTTGAGTGACAAAACATATACATTCCCTGGCTGTATTGGCCAACCCAAAATCTTCACATTAACTATATTTTTGTTTCCAGAACTAATTGCTAAATTTGCCTGAAGGGTCTCAAGGTTCTGTTGCTTGATGGAAGTTTCAAGGTATGGAAACATTACACAGTCTTAGATACAATTACTAATTTCAGGAAGAATTCACCCTGCACATCAAACTCCTCTGCAATTCTGCCTTTGCCAGTTCTCCAGGACTCAGCATTACAGAGGCATCCCAGTTGAGTCTGGGGAGCTCAGTTTGTGTCTGACTAGCAGAGTGTGGGGAGACAATAGGCAAGCAAGGTTTGGGAGCATAGAAAATCCTAGGTGTGTGGTTTCCTGTGAGATACAGGGCAAATGGAAGTCCATCTACAGGTTGTGCATGCAGCCAGCCAATGGATTCAGTCCTAAATCTCCAGTACTTTTTGCCCCACAAAAAGCATTAATAACAGCAGAGTTGTAGAAATGTTTCTCCACTAGAAGACTAGAGTAGAAAGCCTAAAAATTCTCAATTTGAGTCTGAATCCTACTGTTACTGAGGGCACATGAATCAGTACAGAGATCAACCCATGCCTTACAAATAAGTGATGTTCATGGATCAGGATGGAAGAAACATGAAAGACAAAAGATACTGTCTAGGAAACAATGATTATTTATTTTTCATCAGTACTGGGACCTTGAAACAGTAACAGACTATTCAGCAACTAAAAAAGATCTTTTTACCCATTTGTGTGCATGTCAGAAAGAGGAGGCTGCTGACTTTCTCAAATGTTCTGACTGGGTTTTGGGTAATGGGTGGAGCAACTACTACCTTCCACAGTCCTCATTGGTGAATTAGAGTTGCATGAAGCTTTTTAACAGTTTTTATCTTGAGACCAAGTATAATCTGTGTTGGAATTGTCGCCCTGTGAATTCCAGGCTCAGGGCAAAAGTAGGGTAAAGGTAGATACAAAGTAGAAGCCAAAACTATAGGAAAGAGACAAAATCTGGAGAGGCTGCAGCCAGTTTAATTTTTTTTTTTTTTTTTTTAAGAAGGAATAGCTGCAAGTTTGTTTCTGTGCACTGAACAATAAATTTTTAGTTTTAATAATTTTCCAGCAGAAAAGAAACCTGTATTTGAGACATTCAGACTATCAAACAGGAGGAAAAGAAGCAGCCTGAAGCATATCTCACCTGGGTAATGAAGATAGGAATTACATTGCTGGATGATGGAAGAAAAAACCCTTCCAAAACATGGGGATAAGAATGCAACACAGCTACACCTGTGGTTCTGAATTAAAAAGAAAAATTGTCAGAAGATCACTATGCTCCAACTTGCAAACCTCTGCATGTTATGGTGTGATAATAATTTGGATGTGCTGGTGAGCCCTACTTAAACTGAATGTCTTTTTAATTAAAAAATCATTAAGGTTTCTTTTCAAAACAACAAATCAAAGAATAAACAAATTAAGAAAGCTATTTTAGGTGACTGGGTGGGATAGGAAATGAGGCAGTGAGAGATCTTTCAGGGAAATCCAGGCACAGGTGGAGGAAAACGTGGAGTGGAAGTTGGAGTATCTGAGGAATCGGAGAAGAAACCCAAGGAGAAGCCACCAGAAAGTAAAAGAGTATGGCAATGATGAAGGAGATTCTCCGATCCAGAAATCTCTTGCTCGTTGTTCTCATTCCACTTCTGCTGCTTCCTCTGCCACTCTTATACCCCAGCAGCGTAAGTACATTTCCTTTTTCTGTTTAACAAAGCTTCTGAGTGCAGTAAGTAGTCATGCTAGATAAGTCTCCAGTGTGCAAAAAGAAAGGTAAAGACCTAAATAAGCATTGCTCTTAGAAAAATCAAGGACTCAAATTTGAAGGACTGGGAAGGTCACTGAGAAGTCATCACAGTAAGAATGAGAGCTACCTTAAGTCATGTCACAAGCAGAGCTAAAGAACCAGGTGAAGCTAGTAAAGCACTACTTTAAAGCAGAAATATTGTATCTCTTCTTTTTCTACAATAATGTGTGTGTGGAAGGGGGAAGAGAACAAACACATCCAAGAAAATTTTCTTAAAGGAGAGGTCTTTAAAAGGAATACTTTTAGTGTCTTTAGTTTTTAATAACAAGTATGCATGGAGAGACTTTCAATTTAGTGTGGGTTTATAGGACAGCAATTCAGGTGAGGCAGGAGCTAAGATCCAGTGACAGACATTTAGGACCATATATGACATCCATTATTCTAAAGCAGGTGTAGGCACCTCTACTGAAACATTGCAGCTCTGGCAGTGGCTAATAAATGGTGGCTCAGAGACATACTCAACAATACAAAGGAGGGAATAGTCTGTGCTTAACATGCAGACCAGGGAATGGGAGTGAATGCAGCTGCATTCCTGGCACTCTTTTAGAGCTACTGAGTACCCTTGGCCATGTGGTTAACTCTTCTCTATGCATGTCTCTGCAGTTGTAAACCATAAAATAACAATGTTTTCCTACCTTATAGAGATGGTGATGTTTAACTTATCAAAATTTGCAATGTATTAAAAATTCTGCAGCTGGTGCTTCCATAGTGCCAGACATAAATCTGGCGAAATGGTGCAGCAATTTCCATTCCTTCCTCTACCCTGTTAAAGATTAATTCTTCCTTCTAGTACCAGAGGATTATGAATACTACTACTTTATCAAATAGAAATGCAAAGGATTAGAAATTGTATAGCAGTTTTCTAAAATAAAACTGTAGTCTTTTGTTTGGAAAGAAAAACAGGATTCATAGAAAGGAAATGTTCTTACACCACTGAACTCTATGTTGCACTTTGAACGAGTTTTCCTGCTCTGAACTTCAACATATATCTCAGCTGTCCTCTTATAGCAGTTTTCCACCTCTTCTCTCTCTCTCATGGGGTTGAATGACAGACAGCCGAGCTCCTTCAGAGAACAACAGGGCTCACCACTTCACAGAGGCTTGTTTTAAAAAAGGGTTTAATCTCCCCCAATGTCACTAGAAGGGCGACATAAGAACGGATACTCCCTGACATGCCCATATGGCACTGTAACTGCAGCGTGCTCGATGTCCCTTGAGAACCTCTCCTAGGGAAGATGAGAGTCACTGCACTAAAATTTGTCACTCATATTTGCTCCCCACCAGATTCAGAGGCACAGGATGCAATAAGGAAAGTCTTTAATAACCAAGGGAATTGCAATAGCATCATACGGGTGCTGAAACAGAAGTTCACTGACAGTATTGCTGCAAGAATTGCTATTATACAGTACAAGCTCCTCTGCGCTATTACTCTGCACCTCATGGTGTTGCTTTGCTGCAAAGTGATGTGAAAAACCATCAGATGTTGTTTTACATCCATTTTGTATATACATGAATGACCACAGATGGTAAAGTATAGCTGTGAATCTGACCCAGAGTTGGAAAAATGTTTACAATGCTATTAAGAAAATATCTACACCAAATAAACTCAGTTGACAGTACACTATTCAAGTGGTTTAGTGTAGTGTTTACTTTGTTACAACCCATTGACGATGATTACTTCTTAAACCTGAAGATTAAATTTGTCACCTGCTGACTTAGTTATATTTTCATTTATCAGGCAATTATACTAGTTTTCAGTCTTTCTTATAGAGATCAGAAGTACCAGGTGGTTTATATTTGCATTTCTGCAGGGAATCAGCTTGCAGCTTCTTTGATGATATCAGCACAACTGTGGAAATGTCAAAGGAGCATTACATGTGTAGTGGCAAGGGCGATCAAAGGGAGCACAAGGACTCAGAACTGTTTGTAGATACGGCTTATGGGAATAATGTCCACAGTTTCTTTTCTATTGTTTTGTGACAAGAAATGGTTGGGTAAAAAATAAACCTGAGAAAATTTGCTTGCACTCTTCCTCCCTTTCCAAAGTTTGTACCTGCACTATGACTTGTACAGCAGGTTTGGGACATGCATAAGTGCCTTTCAGGTCATGACACATACAGAAAAAATCCTTGTGTGCTTTACAAACTGTGGGTCTTTTTCATTCTGTCCTTATTTCCTTCATTGTTAACAGTGACATGGGAGCATTTTTGCCTCTTTGTTTTCATCTTTATCTACCTTTTTTCATAAAGCCACCAATAAACATGCCACATGAATTCAGTCAGTTGTGGGCAGGGTCTCCTATGACCACTGATCCTGTGGCCACACTGAACCCAATCAAGGACATGTGGATGACTCCTCAAAAGTCAGCAAGAGTTGCTGTAAGCTGTGAGACCTGCAGCATCAGGTGATGTTGACACCTTGACATGCCAAATCAGCAGAATTGACCCTAAAGCACAGAACATGCTCTGAACAGCCACGGATGGCATACTTTCACTCACCTTTGTTTTTATTTACACAAGCTGAAGAGAGGAAATTATAGTGTGATTCCATCAGCTCAAAGATGGTAGTCCAGAGGCTAGACTACCTCTTCTTTGTACAGCTTAGCCACATGCCTGCATGCGAGATATGCAATGCATATCCTTAAGTGGGCAAATCTCCAACACAGAGTTTATTCTTCTTTTTTAATCACTCTGAGATCCTCAGATGTTTTAGTTACAAAAGTTTTATGCATGACCCTTATTGTGGAATTTTCAGCCATGGCTTCCTTTCAACTCCTCTTTTCTTTTCCCCTAAAGGACTTACTGAAGACAGGTGGTGGTCCCTCCAGCAATCATGTTTGTCTATTCCCTGCTTCAAGCCTTGAGGTGGGCTTAACAGTAATTTTCAGCTGTACAACAAGAAGTGAGAAGGGTGAAACAGTTAAAATTATACAGCCACTACTTCAGTCCAGTACTTAGTAGCTCTGGTAACCATTAATTAAATATATAAATTCAGTTCAATTAAATAGAGGAGATTAATATGGCTTCTCTTGGAAATGAGCTGGTTTAAAGCACTGAGAAAATAAATAGAGTAAGTTGCTAGACAAGCTGATTAAGTTTTTAGTGGAGATTATCAAACTTGGCTTTCCTAGTATTTGCTACCTAGTTTTATACCATTTAAAAATGTGCTTTATTTTAGTTTTGTTTGTAAACTGATTACAGCCTAGTGCATAGGAAACAGAAAGACTCAATGCCCTTCCCAGCTAGATTTTGATAGACATGCAACTTCCCTTTGTCTTATTCCTTTTCCACTATCAGTCTACTTTATTGCTACCCACAGAGGAGCAATAGAAAATAACAATCTATGCTCAAAGAAATTAAAGAGAAGTATATTTCTGGAGTGAAAAAATAGTTTGGAATCAAGTTAGGATGAAATTAATTTTATGAATTTTGGCAAAACATATCTCTTGGATCTTACATCTGCACTGCTTTAAAAATAAAAATCAATGCTTTTTCATTAAAAGGCATTCTTCTCAGACAAGTGCTGGATGTCATACAGAGGCAATACAAACATAGTAGTTTGTTAGCAGAAACTAATGAGTTAAAAAATAAAAAAAATGTGTCAAATAGTCAGTAGGTCACAAAAATGACCCTACGCTCTGCTCTCTATGGAATATTAACCATGAAGCATAATGTAGCTAAAGGTGACTGAGCAGCAAGTTGGCTAATGTTTATGAGCCAATCCATCAGCTCCGTGACTCTCATCTAAAATAGTCTTGCCTTCCTAGTAGAGATTATTAAAAATCTCTAATGCCTGTTATCTCACTTTTTAATTATTTCCATTTTTAAGTCAAAACAATTTGTTTCCTTTTTTACTGAGTAACAACTTGAAGTTGTTACAAACTGAACACCAGTCTTTGGAGTTTCAAACAGCATAGCAATTCCATTTTATAAAATGCATGCTCCATAATCCATTAACATTAAAAAAATCCCTCTGATCTCATCCATTCTAAGCCAACATTCTCTATCCTCTCTTATCATTTTTTCTTGGTAGCAATGAAGCTACAACTGCAATACAATCTTTTGTTGTAATATTTTGCTGAAGGGCCTGATCATAGAGGACCAGTGAAACCTGTATAGGAGACCTTAAAACTTAAATCACCCTTCTCTAATAACTAAGGAAGAGAAACAAATATACATGTTTCTGTATGGTTCAGAAGATCAAATATACTTGTCCATCCAAAAAGGAACAACCCAGAGTGAAATTTCTCCAATAACCTTTCTCCAATAGCTATATTCTTTATAGTCTCTAAAGTCATTGGAGTTTATCTGAGTCAAGGAAATTACTTTTCCTGATAACTTTGTTTCAGTTGTTTTGGTGGCCCTTCTTACTTGAATCAGAACAGTTTAATGTTACACTTTTCTGAAACAGGAGTCAGAGCAAGGTCTGGCAGCTAATTTAAACCCAGCTTCTGAGTAAACTTGGCTGCAGTTTTTAAGCAAGTAAAGGAAATGACACATGGCAATCTATTTTAACTTTTTCTCTGGGCTGTGTTCTGCCTGTTATTACTATAAGCTGTACTAAAAAAGAGGAACTGCTGAATGTGGCTCTTTGTTAAGGGTAATGTAAAAAGGACATGTATAAACATGAATTTAAATACAAGCTATTGATTCATTCTAGTGAATCCATATCCCTGGATAGTCTTACTTTAGACATTACCATCACAAAACTGATTGCAAAAAAATGAAGTGTCATACACACTGATTGATTTGCACAAGGATCTGTGGGGATTGCTTGTGTGACTTCTTGAAAGCTGCTTAATTTGGGAATTGTCCAGTCAGGAAACAAAACTAAGGAAATTATATTTTAACACACTCAAATAGCATTTGTGAACAGTGAATTTTCTAAGCAATAGTCATTGTGAGCCGTGAATCCATACGGCATGACCAGTTCATACAGAACATCCAGTGAATAATGAAGAACAGCTAGATTTATAGCTGGTATAAATCAGTACAGATCTACTAGCTTCCACAGAACTGCCAGTTAGACCCAGTACAGCATCTGGTTTCAAATTTGAGAAAAGGAAAGGAAAAACATTTTCTTGAAGGTAATTTCTGTAATTGTTAGCAGGAAATATCCCCAGGTTTCTAAGCATAACAAACTAAGCCTAAGGAGAACTCCACTGAATGCCATAAATAAAGACATATCTATTTAAAAAATGGACCAGAATACTTTCCGGACTAGCTGTGTTTTCCTGTAAAAATATTCAGCAGATAACACCTTTCTCCATCATATACCAGCTCTCCATGCATGCTCAGCACCATGATGTTGTGTCTTTCTCTACCAGAACCTTGGACAGCAGCAAACTTGTTTGATTAACTCTGCTAACCCATTGCCTCTAAGCCCTTTGGGTCTGTGGTCTTCTCCAAAGGGTCTGTAGGAATCACCTGAGAAAATAAAATCAACTGACAAAAAATGTAGGCTTGCACACTGTTTAAAAAAAGCAATCTTTCAGAGCATTTCCCAAAAGAGCCACAATGTGGCTTTATCAATGCCATGGCAAATGTGAATGTTCTCTTCTGATCCTGAAAACTATAGGTTCCTGTTCTTGTCCAATATTGGAGAGATAGCTGTGTAGAAATACCAGCTCCACAGGCCCAATCTGAGGAGTCGTGGTTGAACGTTTGGTAAATATTAGATTATGAAATTCAAACCAATCTGTAAATGCACTTGGAACCATTATTTTGCTGATAAATACATTTGTCTCAATGTTTTGCCCTAGCTTATGTGCAAAACCTTTCATTAGCATCATCTTCTGGAACTGGCCTTTTCTATGGTAGCCTAGATTCAGACCCAAACAGCTGTGCCTTAGGAGGTCCTTATGCAGTCCTTGTTGAGTTTTTTAAGTCCAGGCACCGTCAGTCTGGTGAGTCCTATGAACGCATTCACAAAGGCTTCCACAGCGGGTGGTGTGGCAGTAACATGTAACCTCCATACTTTCTCTCTACAGGAAGCCTCATGTGCCTACGTGCTGATCGTGACAGCTGTATACTGGGTCTCTGAAGCAGTACCTCTTGGTGCAGCAGCCTTAGTTCCTGCTTTCCTATACCCACTTTTTGGAGTCATGAAGTCCAGTGAGGTCAGACCAGTGTGCACTTTTTTATAATTTAATCTTCTTTCTCTCAGTTAATTATTTGAATAAAACTGACCTTAGTGGACTAGCAAGACTAACAGGTGTGGGAGGAAGAAGTGTATATCTTGTAATGTGTAACTTGGGCCAACCAGCTTTCTTCTAGTGAAGACAGTTATAGGAATGGCTATATTAGCCAAGAGGGGTGTCCATCCTGTCAGATACTGCATCGCCAACAATTCCCAAAACCTATTGCATCAAAGGATCCCACCTTTCCCCTCCTCCAAAACTATGTAAACAGCAGTTATGGGATAAACTGTAAAGTTTCCTTCCAATTTTATTTGTTATAGATAATGTATAAGGCACGAGGCTGTATATTCTAAAAACAGTTACTGTTTACTGTATAAGACTAGATAATTTTGTTATCCAATGAATGTCTAGTCCTTTTTCCAAGCTGTAACCTTAATGCTGCCTTGTAGTCTGGAGTTCTAAGGCAAAGGAGTAGCTCTACAAAAAAGTCTCTTTGATCATTTCTGAATTTGCTTATTTGAGTTTTTGGTGTATGTTACTTTCTTTCTTTATACACCAAGAATTTATTTTATTTCATCTGCAGCTTCTTTTTTCCTGCTTTTTTTTCTCTCTTTTTTGGGGGTGAGAGGGCATCACACTTGATTTATAAGGACTAGAAATACAGATAAGAACACAGAAGAATACATGGCAACCATAAAATTGTTGAATTTCTAACACAATCTGGCACTGGGCAAAACCATAAATGGACGGAGTCAAGCATGAACCAAGAGTTTTATGACCTGCCTTATTCCTCCCAATGGTGTAACAACTGTGTAATATAATCAGGATCATTTCCATACTAGCACAGTTAAATATTTTCAGGATTTTTTTTCTTAACATGAAGGTAAAGTAGGCACACATTTTCATTACAAAATTCTGCAGCATATTGGAGAAGGAAAATTTAACAGCAGCCTGACAGAAACTCAATGTAACGTCAAATTAAATGACAGTGGGACAACTGCAGAGAACACATTATTTGCTTTAGGAACAGAAATAAACCCCTGTATTTTAAAATAAACAACTCCGATGAAGATGCAGTATTTCCAGTCTGCTGTTCTGGAGTGCCATAGAAACCCAGGGCTCTTGCCTAGCAGTTTAAGCTACAAGTAACTCACAGGGGCTTAAGAACATGAGCCAGTGTGTCATATATATATACGTGTGTATTAATAAGAATATTAGTATTCACTTGTTTCTCCAAAATGACTGTGAAAGGAATAAAGGAAAACAACAGATTCTTTGTGCTGCTGGCTTGATGGATTCCTTTCATTCAGTTCAAGACCTTTTTTTAACAAGGTAGCAGGAAAATAAAGAAAGTTAATAAGAAAGAAACCAGTGGAAGAAAGCCAAAAAAGTGATATTTAAAAGTTCTGGCACACAACTGTGATGGCCAAGTCTATTTAGGTCACCATGGGGATTTGTTAAATAAATATAATTAAATACTTAACTTGCTGCAGCTTTCACAAAATAACCTTAGTGTCATTCTTGCACTTTTATGGAGGAGCGTCAGTATAACTGAGGACACTGGAAAAAAACCTGCTTTTACTGATTTTAATTGTTTTAAAATGCTGGTGCCTACATTTGGTTAGAGGAATAGTTTTAAACTGAAGAAACTATGTTTCTGGAAAAATATTCCAGCAACAGCTTGGGAAGGATTGCATCAGAATGAAATGAAAAATGTAGCTAGACTCCAAGCATCTGTTTATAACTTTTATTTTCTCCCATTTTGTTTGCTTTCACACGAGAGAGAGAGAGAGAGACAGAGTGTGTGTGTGTGTGCGTGTGAGAGAGAGTGAATGTTTTGGTTTGCTTCGTTTGTTATTTTTGCAGTCACTTCACAGAACATCTTCTCATGTCTTAGCAAGCCACACATTCAAGAATGCTGCTTTGGAGGACCATGCATGGCCTCTGAATTTTTTCCTGAGCCAGTTGATGATTTTTGTTCACCCCCTTTAGATTAAAGTTCTCTTTTTTGAAACTTCGCCCTATTTTCCTGATACAACGGACGTGGATTTCCATTGTGAAAAGTTCTGGCACAGGGTTTGTGGATCATCACAGCAATATCCCAACCTTTCTTTATTGCATGCAGAGAGCACGTCTGAAAGGACTTTTTCTGAAGCTGTAGGATCTAGGGATGTCACATGTTGCCCAACAGTTGAACAAGATATAAGAAATACAAACAAGATAGACAACGACATCTCCAGAATGCAAAAGCAGATGAAGCACATGAATTAGCTGCCTTCAGTGCAGATGTCTGTGGCTGTTTCAGTCTGGGCCTAGCTGAGTATGATTAACTGCAGGCAGTGAACATCCTGCTCAAAGAAATAAAATTTCTCTTGATCTTTTCAAAGCTGAGAAACCTACTAACAAGTGGGTATAGAGACTTGTTATTTGTAACAACATGAAAGAGATTAAAGAGAACATTTTGACTTATGAATTCTTCATTTTCTCCAGCTTCCTGTCTGTCTTTCCCAAGGGGAAAAAAATCCACAATACCATACTTCTTCTCATTCAGCATGCTCTCTGTGTAGGGTAGTTATTGCTTTTTTAAGTGACTATTTCCCCCTTGCTCTTAATGCAGGTGGCTGCCGAATATTTCAAGAACACAACTTTGCTCCTCATGGGTGTGATTTGTGTGGCAGCTTCTGTAGAAAAGTGGAATCTCCACAAGCGAATCGCCCTGCGTATGGTCATGATGGCTGGAGCAAAGCCAGGCATGTGAGTGAACCTTTGACTTCGGGGTAGTCTGAGGTTGACAGCAGCAGCTTGAAAGAGCAAATAACAACTCTGACTTTGCCATCCATGGGCAAAAGCTAGCTTGGTTTGGGCTCTTTTTCCTACCCACCTTTCCTTTGAGAGTTTGAAAGCTTACAAATTTTCTCATCCTCTTTCTGCCACCTCCTACTCCTTGTCTTGTTGACCCTTTGCTTTCTATTTTTTACTGATGCTGATTTTAGTCTCTCTGTTCCTTCTTTGCCTGTTGTTTAGCAAACACAAAAGGATGCTTAAGTTCTGAATACACTGAAAATCACTGTTTGTCACGTCACGTGCTGATTTCCATGTGGGGCTTCCAATGATACATTGTCTTACGACAGTGCTCAGCACAAGGCAGCATTTTACCTGCGCACAGCATGGTATTTTGGCACCCACAAAAAGAAAAAGACCCCGTGCAGTTATCAGTTGACTAATGAAAATGTTGGGCAAGGAGGCCTTTAATATTTCTGAAAGTGCCTCAAGAAGGTTTCCCTGTGTTGTACTCCAGGTTGCTTCTTTGCTTTATGTGTTGCACCACGGTGCTCTCCATGTGGCTTTCCAACACATCCACCACAGCCATGGTGATGCCAATCGTGGAGGCAGTGCTCCAGGAGCTAGTGAATGCTGAGGAGGAGCATGAGGTCACCAGTACTGCAGGCAGCACCATTATTGAAGAAAACGAGCCAATAGGTATTTGTCAATATTGGCCATTCTTTTCTCATTTGTTTGTCAGTGACCAGACTCATTGATACGCATTATTCAAATTCTATCGAGGTCAGATCTGTCTGACTTATACTGCCAAAGACGCTGGTATGTATTCTTTCTTTTTGTACTCTGATATTTCTTTCAAAAAATGAAAGAAAGTTTCAAGATGTGGTGGAAGAACTGGAGTTGGGAAACTATTTATGTTGAATTAGGGCATGTACTGGAGTTTGTGTGTCATAAATTCTTAGGTCATAGGATTTTACAGGGCTGGAAGGAAACCTGTGAGAAGAAAGTCAAAGAAATGTAGAATAGGTCTAAAAGTGTGCTCTGTGACAATCCCACACTTGCTCATTGTACCCCTGCCCTTCCAGACTGCCCAGGTCAGAGCTATACGAGCTCTAAGGTTCATTTTGTTTATTCCTTCCCAGAAAGAAAGGATTTGGGAAGAAAAGAATCTCTCTCTTCTTTCAATTCACAGATTCCAGGCTGAAAATGATGTCATCTATCCTTGCCTATTGTACGTACTTAATTGCCAGAGGCACGTGATCAGGACAATATGACATAATAAAATGCTGCATAAGGGTCGCAGAGTACCTGAGAGGGTTCGGACAAGATTTTGTTTGCAGTAGCTTCTCCACGTTCGGTGGTGTGGCCCAGAGGCTCAGCTCAGTTCTTACCCCAAGGGCTGCTTTCTCTTCCTTCATTGCAGGTCTCAGCGAAAAGCATGGCCAACCTTCACTGGAGCTTATCTTCATCAATGAGGAGTAAGAATGAACCCTGTACATCACGACTGGAGATTTGAGCCCTACACAGGTTGCAATGAGATGAACCCAGGAGTAGAGCCAGGAAGGGCAAGCAGAAGCTTACAAGTGAATGTTTTAGATGAGACTGACAAGGAAGGCTTATATGAGAAATGGGATTAATGCAATGGTCTGGGTCTCACTAAAGCTTCCCAGGATTCATTTATTTTTTAACACTAAGGCCATTTTAGGGAGAAGGAAAATGTTTCTCAGGGTTTGAAAGATCTTCCTTTGAAGTCTTTGTTTCTGCTGTAGAAGAGAGTGCTGTCCACAGATTTTTATGTCTGTTCCCCTGAAGGAACAGTGATGGAGAGGATCCCAGCACAGTATGGAGTGCCCACAGGACATATCCGGAGGGAAAACACTTACAGAGCATTCCTAAGGAAAGCCTGAACTGTCAAGAGCATTCAAGAGAGAGATGAGAGCAGGGAGGGGAGATGGGACCAACAAAAAACACCCCTCTTCCCCCCCCAAAAAACTGTGAAATATTTCTTTTAATATAGGCAAAGTTCTTCAGAAGTTTGAAACACTAACAGTTTCAACCTCTCTCAACCTCCTCTATTTGTGGTAAAATCTAGTAAGGTGAAAAGGGTAAATCAAGGAAAGGACTAACTTCTTTGTCAAATTATCAAATTAACCAGCATTTCAAGATACTCAGAAGAATATACAAAGTCATTGTCCTAAAACTATGTTATAGGCTAAATCCTGAGGAGCATCTTCTTGCAAGGTGTGAGAATAAATTGCACAGTCCCTTCTTGAGCGCCTTCTATTTTGTTCACAATTGTTCAAAATAAAATAGAAACAAGTTCTTGTTACACCTTTAAAAATTTACCTTAAAACAAACATCATTCAAACAGCACATGTTGATGACTTTAAGTTAACTTGCAAGTTCTAAATAGTTTTCTCATTAGTCTGGAGATTAAAGGGTTCTCAAATATTCTCTCTGTTGATATCTCTTTTTATCCCAGCCATATTTCCTGTGCAGTATAGAATCAAATTTTCAGGCTGGCATTGTGCCATTAATCCCTTTAAACCCTATTGAAGAGTATGTGTGGGATATTTCATAACAGAACTATTATTAAAATAGTATTACTTGAAAAAGAGCTTGAAATTTGATGGGAAAAGAAAAGTAGCACATCTTCCGGAATTAAATCTGTTTTCAATGTCAAAGTAAAAGTTCAGTGGATTGTTTGCATGGTCCACATGCCACACAGGACAGATTTTACTGAAGGCTTTAATGTGGTACAGGTAGGTGCTGAGAAACAGCATTGGAGAGGTTAGCAGAGGAAGAACTTGAGTAGAATAAGACAGCAGTAGCACTGGATTGCCCAGTGATTCACTCCACTGTGAATGGAGTCCATTCCTAGAATGGGATATATACTACCTAGAATACGTATTTTTTCTTTCATGGAGGTAGAACCCCATTGCTACACAGAGAGCACACAGATAGAGCTGTGAAACATAATGACAACTCTTATGTATCTGGCCAAGATACCACATAAGAGGTATTAATAAATGGTATTCTTCACCATTTCAGTAGGCACTAGTTCTCCCACAGATGTTGCCCCTCCTACCCGTGATGTGTGCCTCTTGAGGGAGCTGGGTGAACAGGCATTTTTAAAGTATATTTTCCTTTCTTTGTTTTTAGTGCTACCACTACTGACTTCAGCTCCTTGATGCACTCAAAGGTATTGTCATAGGTAGTATCTTCTGAGCTACACTGTCTTCTAATGCAGGAAACATCAGAGCAGAGTCCACACGGCTCTGCAACAAACTGCTGTTTCCTTTATTTCAAACAAGTAGTAGTTGTTGGCAGAGAGTACATATTGCAGAATGTCCTGCTTTGTATTTAACCTGCCAGCCCAAATCAGGTTGGGGAACATTAGCTCTTCAGTTTTTGTTTTACTTATTGCTGGAGACCCTGAGATCCAGTGAGCAAACTAACAATTCCATACGGTTTCTAGCAAGTTCAGATATGATCTTTTATTGTCTAGGTATTGCAACTTCTGCAGCTGAGACACCTCAGTTACTAGAACAACCTACACATATCACAAAGTCATAGCCTCTAGCAAGGGATCTGTTAGATTCTCCTACATGGCAGAGGGAGAAGACCTAAACTTATTATAATCTGACTTTTACGATCACTTTAAAATAAAATCAGGTTGTTGGGTTTTTTTAAATCTTTTTTCTTTTTTTTTCCCCAGTGTAAAGTTTAAAGCTGAAATTTTAGTGGTGGGTTTTGGTTTGGGTTTATTTTTTTTTTCAAAAGCCCCCTACCCATGACCTTTACAAAGCATCATCAATTCTAATCTAAGAACCCCTAGGAACAGAAGAAAGGCTAATCCAAAGGCATTTGCCTCCCTACAGAGTAGGAATGGTGTGCACATGATAGCCAACACTATTGGAACAATGAATTCTAAGAGCAATGGGCAGCACCTACCTCAGGTAAGGAGATGTTAGACTTGGGGGGTGAGGGAAAAGACAGACGTGAACATTACCTGCTCCCCACTGTTTCATATTTCTTGCTTGTAAGCTGTGTTACATGGAATCATTCTCCATCGTCTTACAGCAGTTGTGGCTTGGCCTTTTGCTAGTTCTTACTCCCATTTAGATGCCCCCAGCACAGGTATTTTCAGCAGACCCTCCCCCAATGGCTAGTAGAATTCATTTAGCTTTACATTCAGTAATGTGATCACAAGTTTCCCTTCTTATTTGGCTGTTCTACCCACTTCATTTTTGCAAAGCCTCCTTGGAAAATAGCCCAACTCAAAAATAACAAACCCTGACACACAATATCGTACTCAGAACTAAACCAGCAGCAGGCATGGACCATTTAACTGTTCAGCCAGTTCATTAGGTAGTCTTAGTATCCACCTCCTTTTTGTTTTATCAAATACCCACCCTCAAAATCCTCCACTACATTAGTCCATTCCAGTATTTCTACTTCTATTTAAGTGGATCCAAGAAGTGATTGCTGTTTGGACTACAATTACATAGTATCTTAATGGCATAAGTTGATGTCCAGGAAATATTAGGGTACAATCAACACGTTAATTTGCATTCACAGTTCAAAAGAATCTGAGTGTATGTTTCCAAAAAAGACTAATGCGTTGCTCCTGATAATTTCCTCTTATACCCATTTCCCATACACATTCAGTGGTTATATTGTAACAAATATACTCACTTCACTTTTAACCTACAGGGATTTTAGCCAGGGTACCCTCATGATGATGACGAACCTATAGCATGACTGATTTTACTACATAAACCCAAATCCAAATTAATAAATTTAACAAATCTATCTGAACCACTTGTTGCCTTTTGCCTGATCCTAAATTACACCCTTGAGTTGCACATGAAGTGCCTGGAAGTACTGTACCTTTTTTTCCAGTACAAGAATTTGGCTTACCAATACGGAGACTTTCTTGTCACTGCTAAGAAAGCTTCTTTTGGAGCAATATTTTCCTACAGCTTTTTCTTCCTTATTCCCATTGCCCAGCCTCTTTCATGAGACCTTTCTGAGACCCCTAGCACTCCGTTCCTAATTAGAGGCCCTGAGCCAGTATAAGTGCAAAAAGTCCACCAAGCATTTGTCTGGTGACTGCTCATAAGCCTCAAGGATTATGGATTCCTACCGCTGCAGTGTTGGCATCCCACCCCTGCAGCCCACAAAGGCTTTCGGTATCCTGCTGAGATTCCAGTCAGAACTGGAGCTGGCCCAAATCATAGCCAGAAGTCTGATTACTGTTTGTCCTACATTTCTGCCACAGACCAGGCAATTTCAGGCCCCTGGACAGGTTTCTGGTTCTGATCCCAGTTAATCCCTGTGAAGAAAAAACTGTCCCCTCTTACGCAAACCTGTTGTTTCTCTGGGACCAGTATCACCATGGCATTAAGAGCAAGTTGGACTGCTGTTCTGATCACCTGCTTTCTTTGATGAATGTATCCCCTCACAGGCTCAGATACTGGTCCTGCCTCCTAAGCCCTCAGAACTCGGCCTGAGCACTAAGTACCGGTATCAGACCAGACATGACCACATGGTTTGTAAATGCCTCTCACTGAGTATCTCCTACGCGGCAACCATTGGAGGATTGACAACCATCATAGGGACCTCCACTAGCCTCATATTCTTAGAGCACTTCAACAAGTAAGTGGTATTGTGGTTGTGCGAGAATGGTGGTTGGGTCTTTATCATATCTGTGGCTTTCCCCATGGGTTATTTACTACCTCAAGGAACCCTTGTAAGACAGTGTCTCTGAAGGCAATTTTGTTTCCACCTCTACTCTGATGTTATTAGTAACGGTTAATGGTTGAAAGGGGGAGCTTAAGTTGATACATATCCATGTCTTTCTTCCATGCAAAATAAAAATTCCTCAGCGTGTGGTAACATTTAAGTTTCTTCAGCAACTTCTTTTGATTTTACAAACTGATTATCATGAAGGCAGCAGGCATCCTGGAAAAGTAAACACAAAAGCCATGATGATATAGCAAAGAAGACAAAGATAAATACTCACAAAAGAAGAAATGTCATAAAATCAGCTTCAGGTTATTCTATGGGTTCTTAGAAAGTGAGTTCTTATGGTGAACCTAGAGGCATCACTAGCGGTACTTGGGCTGCTCAACAAGTAGTGCAAAATAGAATCATAGAATCATAGAATGGTTTGGGTTGGAAGGGACCTTAAAGATCATCTAGTTCCAAGCCCCCTGCCACAGTCAGGGACACCTTCCACTAGACCAGGTTGCTCAAAGGCCCATCCAACCTGGCCTTGAACACTTCCAGGGATGGGGCATCCACAACTTCTCTGGGCAACCTGTTCCAGTGCCTCACCACCCTCATAGTGAAGAATCTCTTCCTTATATCTAATCTAAATCTACCCTCTTTCAGTTTAAAGCCATTACCCCTTGTCCTATCACCACATGTCCTTGTAAAAAGTCCCTCTCCAGCTTTCTTGTAGGCCCCCTTCAGGTACTGGTAGGCTGCTATAAGGCCTCCCCAGAGCCTCCTCTTCTCCAGGCTGAACAACCCCAACTCTCTTAGTCTGTTTTCACAGGAGAGGTGCTCCAGCCCTCCGATCATCTTCGTGGCCCTCTTCTGGACTCCCTCCAACAGGTCCATGTCCTTCTTATGTTGGGAGCCACAGAGCTGAACGCAGTGCTCCAGGTGGGCTCTCACAAGACTGGAGTAGAGGGGGAGAATCACCTCCTTCAATTTGCTGGTCACACTTCTTTTGTTGCAGCCCAGGATACAGTTGGCTTTTTGCGCTGCAAGCGCACATTGCCAGGTCACGTTGATCTTATCAACCAGCATCCCCAAGTCCTTCTCCTCAGGGCTGCTCTCAATCCATTCTCTGCCCAGCCTGTATTTGTGCTTGGGATTGCCCCAGCCCATGTGCAGAACCTTGCACTTGGCCTTGTTGAACTTCATGAGGTTCCAGTGGGCCCACTTCCCAAGCCTGTCAAGATCCTTCTGGATGGCCACAGCTTTGTGTCATCGGCAAACTTACTGAGGGTGCACTCAATCCCACTGTCCATGTCACCGACAAAGATGTTAAACAGTGATGGTCTCAGTACTGACCCCTGAGGAATGCCACTCGTCACTGGTCTCCACCTGGACAGCAAGCTGTTGACTGCAACTCTTTGAGTGCAACCATCCAGCCAATTCCTTACCCACTGATTGGTCCATCTGTCAAATCCATGTCTCTCCAATTTAGAGACAAGGATGTTGTGTGGGACAGTGTCAAATGCTTTGCATAAGTCCAGGTAGAGGACGTCAGTTGCTCTCCTCTTATCCACCAATGTTGTAACCCTGTTGTAGAAGGCCACCAAATTTGATTTGCCCTTAGTGAAGCCATACTGGCTGTCACCAATCACCTCCTTATTTTCCATGTGCCTTAGCATAGTTTCCAGGCGGATCTGCTTCATGATCTTGCTGGGCACAGAGGTGAGACTGACTGGCCTGTAGTTCCCCAGGTCTTCCTTTTTTCCCTTTTTAAAAATGGGGGTTATGTTTCCCCTTTTCCAGTCAGTGGGAACTTCACTGGACTGCCACAACTTCTCAAATATTATGGATAGTGGCTTAGCAACTTCATCCACCAGTTCCCTCAGGACCCACAGATGCATCTCATGAGGTCCCATGGACTTGTGCACCTTCAGGTTCCTTAGATGGTGTCAAACTTGATCTTGTCCTACAGTGGGTGGTTCCTCATTCTCCCAGTCACTGCCTTTGCCTTCTGAGACTTGGGTGGTGTGGCTTGAGCACTTGCCGGTGAAGACTGAGGCAAAAAAGTCTTTGAGTACCTCAGTCTTCTCTGTATCCTGGGTAACCAGGTCTCCTGTTTCGTTCCAGAGAGGGCCCACATCTTCCTTAGTCTTTCTGTTATCACTGACATACCTATAGAAGCTTTTCTTGTTGCCCTTGATGTTCCTGGCCAGATTTAATTCTATCAGGTCCCTAGCTTTCCTAACCCGATCCCTGGCTGCTCAGACAATTTCTCTGTATTCCTCCCAGGCTACCTGTCCTTGCTTCCACCCTCTGTAGGCTTCCTTTTTGTGTTTGAGTTTGTCCAGGAGCTCCTTGTTCACCCATGCAGGCCTCTTGGCATTTTTGCATCGCTCCTGAGCTTGGAGGAGGTGATCCTTGAATAAAAACCAGCTTTCTTGGGCCCCTCTTCCCTCCGGGGCTTTATCCCATGGTACTCTACCAAGCAGATCCCTGAAGGGGCCAAAGTCTGCTCTCCTGAAGTCCAGGGTAGTGAGCTTGCTGTGCACCCTCCTCGGTGCCCTAAGGATCTTGAACTCCCTCATTTCATGGTCACTGCAGCCAAAGCTGCCCTTGAGCTTCAAATTCCCCACCAGACCCTCCTTGTCGGTGAAAACAAGGTCCAGCATAGCACCTCTCTTTGTTGCCTCTTCTATCATTTGGAGAAGGAAGTTATCATCAACACATTCCAGGAACCTCCCAGACTGCTTATGCTCTGCTGTGCTGTCCCTCCAACAGATATTGGGGTGGTTGAAGTCTGCCATGAGGACCAGGGCTTGTGAACGTGAGGCTGCTCCTATCTGTCTGTAGAGGGCCTCATCCATTCATTCTTCCTGGTCGGGTGGCCTGTTGCAGACGCCCACTATAATGTCACCTGGCCCTGTCCTCCCTTTAATCCTGACCCATAAGCTCTGGGTCAGGTCCTCATCCATCCCCAGGCAGAGCTCCATGCACTCCAGCTGGTCATTGACATAGAGGGCAACACCCCCTCCTTATCTCCCCTGCCTGTCCTTCCTAAAGAGCCTGTATCCTTCCATTCCAACACTCCAGTTGTAGGAGACATCCCACCACATCTCCATGATGCCAATAAGATCAAGGCCCTATAGGCGTGTACACGTCTATAACTCCTCTTGTTTATTTCCCATGCTACGTGCATTTGCATAGAGGCATTTAAGTTGGGCACCCAATGAAGCTAACTTACTGGCTGGAGTGCCTGGAATTCCTTTGTGCAGCTCTTCAGGTGCTCTCCTGCTGACCTGTGATCCTTCTGCAGGCTCTGGGCATCTATTGCTGGCGCTGGCATCAAACTGGTAGGAGTGGGATGGATTGAGGTTTCCCCTCCCCTGGCAACTTTAGTTTAGAGCCCTCTTCACCAGCTTGGCAAGCCTATGACCAAAGATGCTCTTCCCCTTCTCTGACAGATGGACCTCATCAGCCCCTAGCAGACCAGGTTTCTCAAAGCGAGTCCCATGGTCTAAGTAGCTGAGCCCGTGGCTCTGGCACCAGTCCTGTAACCATTTCTTCATTCACCAGATTCGACTGGCCCTTTCAAACCCCCTCCCTTTGACCAGGAGGATTGATGAAAAAACTGCCTGCACTCCAGAGTCCCTTACCACCGCTCCCAGGGCTCTGTAATCCTTCTTGATACTCCTCAGACAGCTCCTGGCTGTATCACTGGTGCCCACAGGAAACAACAGAAGAGGATAACAGTCAGTGGACTGTATGAGGTTTGGTAGTCTCTCAGTGACATCCCTGATATGAGCCCCTGGTAAGCAGCACACATCTCTAGAGATTGCATCAGGTGGGTGAATGGGTGCCTCCATACCTCTGAGAAGAAAGTCGCCTACTACTATCACCCAAAGCTTTTACTTAGTTGCGCTGGTTGTTATACGGGGAGCAGATCGGGCTGCCTTATTCAGCTCCAGCATCTCTCCTGGTGTGACAGGTCTTTCCTCTTCACTCTGCAGACCAGTGAAGGGGTTCTGCAAGGGCACCTCAGGCTTCGGGGAAGTCTCGTCCTCCTGCTGGTCCTTGCCATTGCAACCGTCCATTCTTCTGCATTATTGGGCCCCCTCCCTTCTGTGTGTGCCAGTGGTGGAGTTTTTGACTGGCCGCAGGCTGTGGGTCCACTGCAGAACGTGCTTGGAACCAGCTATCTAACCCCTTCTCAGCCTCCCTGATGTTACGCAGACTTCTCACCTCCTCCTGCAGCTCAGCCACCTGCTGCAGGAGGTCCTCCACCTGGGTACACCTTTTGCAGCCAGGTCTGCTGCCTGTCCCTGCCCCAGGAGAAAGGTCTGGGCACTTCCTGCAGTCTGAGGTCTGCAGTGCAGCCTCTCCCTTCAGCAGCTCCATCTGGGTGGAGGCACCAACCACTGCTGGGGTAGATGGTGCAGACCCCCAAGCCGGAGCTGCAGCCTTTGGTCTCAGATGAGTGCCCACCATTCTGCCTTGATGGTCAGGTAGGATGAGTGCCCTTGACCTGTGCAGATGGTCGCAGAATGGTGCCCGGTTGCTGGGTAATGTGTACTTCAAGTCTCCCACTTGGCCAGTGGAATGCCTCTCCTTCGAAGAGGCGCCCTCCCTGCGGGCCGTCCCCTGCAAACTGCCCTGCCACGCCCTGGTGTTTATTTAAAATAAACAAACTTAGAAATGTGGCCTTACACCTTTGCTTCAGAGAAGATGGGAAGCAGCTCTCTGATCAGCTAAGTATTTAATTTTTCATATATGTCCAGGGGTCTCAAAGACATGAGTGTTACCTCTGTCAGAAGACTGGTGGTACTTCTCCTCATGCACATATATGCATCCAAGCTCGAACCCGATTCTGACCATCTACTACTGCCATTGCTGCCATGGCATCCTTCATTTCTCTCTCTGAAATGGTGGTAGCAAGGAAAACTAATTTCAGAAGCCATCCTTAACCCAAGGATTTGGATTTTATGGAATTTCCAAAGATCTTGCTGTTATGACAGTTCCATCAAATGCACATATCAAACATCTTTGTCAGAGCCCAGCAGACTATAGTCATTATTTGTGTGGTCCACAATAAGACATACAAAGAGATTCTGCATGAAAACATTCTTAAGTCTGCTGACACTAAAAAGAACTTTAACAAAAAAACCAGGTAGGTCCAGAATTTCACTCCTGGTAACTCTAAGGGTTTTTGAAGCTGGCTGGACAATCCAGACCATGTGGTCTTAAAGGTGTGAAGTGCTATATGGCTCATCTGTTGGTCAGGCGTGGTCAATGACTGACATTCTTTGGCAAATGGTTTCACTATGCACATGTAATGCAGCTGTTGCAAATACACACTGATGCAATTTTTCTATCATGCCATGACAAATATATATACACATATATGTGTGTGCATCTGTGCATATTGGAGGTGCCTGTCCTTCTACTGTTCTAACTTCTTGTGCATCCTTTTTTTCCTTTATAGCCACTACCCAAATGCTGAAGTGGTGAATTTTGGAACCTGGTTTTTGTTCAGTTTCCCCATCTCCCTCATCATGTTGGTCCTGACTTGGTTCTGGATGCATTGGCTGTTCTTGGGTTGCAAGTGAGTGCAGGTTGTTCAAGATGCATGGATTATGAAAGCAGGGCATCTGTGGCTCCTCTAGAACATGTCTCATAAAGATGTTTCCAGTTGCAAATGACAAAAACTAAGGCACAACTTCCTTCTTCTTGCCAGAACAATTACCAGAGGAAGTCTTATTGCTTAGCTGTGCTGCATAGACAGCACTGTGCAGTATTGCTGCTTGAGAGTGAAGTGCCTAGGTATTGCTGATGGAAATCCTTACGATGCTTTCAACTGATTTTTTGACTCTCATGACCATGAGGATCCCATCGTGGACCAAAAATCTTGTTAAAAGTCCTTTTGGAAAAGTACAGCTTAAAAGATGAATAGAAAACTAACTGCAAGTGAACAAGTCACTTTTCAGATCTGCCCCCAGCACAATGAAATTAATGTAAGACCAGTTAAAATTAAAGGTAAACAGACTCCATATATATTTCTCTTAAAAAAGGAAAGGACTCACAGCCTAAAAGACAAATACCTTTTGATACCGGTATGTCCCCTAGCCCCAAAATAAGAACAAGGCTCAGTCTCCTAGTTCATTTGTACCACGTATTCTCTTTGCAGAGGCACTTAGTGAAGTTAATGAAAATTGACTAAATGTGTGCATTTAGAGTGAATTAGTTAATCTGCATTAAATTGTGGTGCAGACACATTTACTCAGAATTAAAGTGGCCTTAATTTGATTTAGTTTACTCTTAAAAGTAAGCTGAACTGACATCACTAATTTATTTCACCTAAGACGATGAATAAAATGATAATGACTTCTGCTTGCTGCTGACCTTGACTAGATTTGAAGAGGTAATTCAGAGGTGAATAGCTCCAGTCCTTCTCTCAGTCAGCCTCCTGAGCCTTGTAGTTTCAAATTAAAAGGCTAAAATAAGTCCTTTCTTTTTTTTTTTAATCTTGAGAGGAAACAGGCCCTAACATGACCCTCAATTACTTTCTCTTTCTTTTAAATAAATATAATTGAAATTCCACATTGCATCCAAGACCTCTTGCTGATTAATGTTGTTCTAAATAATAACAGACACTGAAGCATTATAGACTTTTTGAGAAGTACTGGTTGATTCCAAGCCTCCTTAATCTCTGACTCCTGTTCAGTGCAGTTCATTAAAGAACATACTATGCTAGGAACTTGGCTACAATACTCTGCCTTTACATCCTCCTAAGCTTAGAAACACTTATGTTGAAACAGCTGCCTAATGCCTGTGCATAAATGTTTACTGAATTCCCATAACGTTCATGTTCTTTTCCTAGGAAGCCCAGCGTCATCAATCTGTTCTTACTTGGCCCAGTTGGAACAACATGTCAGACTTGCTTTTTAGGCTCTAGACTAGGTCAAACGGGAAGGATAATGGACCCACCATATGATTTTTGTCAGCAAAACAGAGCTAAGGGTAGAATTGTTACTATAGAACTGGCCATTATAAACCATATCGCTCTTCTCTTCCAGCAGCTGCATTACTGCTGGTGGATTTTACTGGCATCTCACAGCCAGGTTTGCAAGGAAATTTAACTACTTATAGGTGCAGGTCAGTGCTAAGTGCACTAAAAAGTGTCACACACAAGTTTCACATAGATGCCCATTTACAAGTGAAATGGAAAGCCTGTTTAAGACTTTTTGTTAACGAGACAAGGCCTGCCTGCATCTTGAGCTACGCAAATTCCTTTGAGAATCTGGCCATAACCAGACACACGGAGGGACATCATAGTCCATGGTTTGGCCAGTGCTATGGCATGGATCTCTAGTAGAGTACCTAATGAGATATTAAAATAGCAGGAACTATAAAAGCAGGCCATTGTACTCCCATGGTACCTCTGTCACTGAAGTCCCTGCTGCTGCAGCCTATTTTAGACTGGCTTAGCTGCAGAGGTTTCTCAACCCACCCCACACACCTCTGTGTGACAAGGGTACAGCTGGAGCAGTAAAGCAGAGATCTGTGGCTCAAAGTACAGCAAAGTAATGCTACTGGAAAGAAGAAAAGGAAAAGGTTAAAGTGAGCTTGCAAATATCTTAACTTCAATTAGGAATGTCCGGTCTTTATTATAGTATGAAGGCAATCTGAATAAACTAAGGACTTCACGTAATTTTCATAAAAATGTATAGCAGGTTTAAATATATTGAGCTATGAAATGTGCTTCTGCTTGTATGTCCCTGGCAGAAGTACAGGCATTTTTCACCAGGACAAAACACTAGGCTGATTGCCTTGGCCTCTGTGGCAGAGGCAATTTGGTGCTACACTGTGCCTGGTTTAGAAACAGCTAGTATTAGTAGAAGCAGACAGGTCGTGAAAGGCATTGTGATCCTCAGCGCAGCTTTTCCCCTTTACTTACAGTGAACCCTGAATATTCAAGTCAAACCTGGGCTCAAAAGCCAGACTGGGCCCCATATGTGTTGGATACCCCTGATCCAGCTGGAAAGCATACAGTTGCCCCATTAAAAAATCTTTTGATAGCTGGCCTCTGTCACAGTCTTTCCATGTTAGCCACAGCCTTGGGAGGTTTCTGGCACCAGAAAATCTGGTCACCACCAGCTGTTCGAGGATGCCTAGACAAAGGGAGCCCAGCCACAGCTCAGGACGGCTCAGTGATACCAGTCAGTATTTGTCTGAGCACCCTGGGGACCTTCCTACTATGTCTAGGATTGATTCTCAGAAGATCTGGAAACTAGACTATGCAGAGATCACATGCAATAATTTCCCTTCCCATTGCCATCAGGCCTTGCCCTAGTCACATCTTCTCCCAACAGCCTCTGGCAACTGGAATTTTCAATTTGCCTCATTGCTGTTGTTTTTCATGACTTTTTTCACTCAATGCCCTTGTCTAATTTTACTGTGCTATCTACCTCAGTTTTAAAGAGACCTGTTCTGTGAGCAAGAAGAAGAAGACCAAACGAGAAGAAATGTCAGAGAGAAGAATTCAAGAAGAATATAAGAAACTGGGGAATGTTAGGTAAAATGGACCTGCCTTTCTCAGGAATTTGCCTCTCTGGGCAGGACCATCCTTTCATATTGCCTTCCATGTTGCCTTTGGCTGATGTAGATTAAACTGTCAGCTCTTTATCCTCCTTTCCAGGATAGGAGTAGAACTAAATGCAAAAATGAACTACAATCAAAGACTTTGCTACAAGCATGCATTTATTTACTCATTTATTTATTTCTAAAGAAAAAGGAAATAAAAGGAAAGATTCAGGTTTATGTCAGGGTCCAAAGGTCATCTGAGTCAAGGTTTGTCTCTACCTTTGAACTAAATCATTAAAGCACACCCCTTCCCAATTCAGGCACATACTTATTTTGGTGGATAGAAGCTCACCGTTAGCAAAGGCTTTGCAGCAATCTCCCACACCATGAGATGTCGAGCTCTCCCAGTTGCCCATAATCTTTATTCATGGTGGCAAGAAATGTCTCTTGAAAAGATTATTTTGCACGATTTTCATTTTCCAAAAGGGATGATACCTCATAAAAACCATTTTTCCCAACACATTTGTGTGTTGTTCAACTGAAATGTTGACAGAGTCAACTTGCTGAATATGATCAACTCTGAATTTAGACTGTTGTTCAGACCATGCCTAAATATGAAACCATACTTAACTTAAATCTATCCTAAATTAAAACCCAGTATCCTCAAGTCACCTTATATTTATTCCATGTGTTTAAAATATCTGTGCTAATTTACATTGTCATTTGCTCTTACGCCTTCTACACTTTTAAAAAATGCAATAGAAAGTGTTTACAGTGGAATAGTGACATGAGCTTTAACTGGTTAACACATTTAATCAGATAATAATGCAAATACAAAACAAGTATTTATAAATATTTTCCTTCAGGTCTTGCCCATGAATGAGTGACTTGCAAATACAGACGGATATTTTTTTCAGCCTATTTTTTACTGGGTTTAGATGGTTCTTAGCTGGGACTCAAATGTAGAATTCTTTAATTCAAACTAATCTTCCTTTCTATTTTCCATATGGTTTTTATCCTTTTTTCTTTTTTTTTTGAACCAATTTCTACTTTCTTTCTTCTTCTGGAATTTGCTCTCAGGTTTTCAGACAGACCTTGGATTTAATTCCTAGGTTGTTTTTTTTTTTTTTTTTTTTTTTTTTTTTTTTGCTTTTATTTCTAGCTATCCTGAGATGGTGACTGGATTTTTCTTCATTCTGATGACCTTGCTTTGGTTTACTCGTGAGCCTGGCTTTGTACCAGGATGGTCATCTTTTTTTCAGAAGTAAGTAAAATTCCCTAAACAACTGCAAAGGAATATGGCCTTGCATCTTCTGACTTTCTGCAATAATTTTTGGCCTTAAAACATCATCAGCCACTTTTAACAAGGTGGTGAAAAATGAAGTCTTTATTCAAAAATTAGGATTTTTGCTTTCTAAACTACATCTGTTCACATGGCGGCAAATTGTGTTCTTTCTCAGTAAGAAGAGTGAATTAAGTAGAGAAAGTAAAATAAACGTACTTCAAATGTGAAAAAGCAGGAGGGTCAGATTCTGAAGTTAAAACATTTTAGTGCATTAATAGAGAAGTTGTCACTGGAATAGGTTGCAAATATAATTCAAATTTTTTTTTCATTTTGAAATAATAATTTTTGACAAAAAGTGTATTTTTTGAAGACAGATATTATCATGAAAATGTCAATTTCAATGAAATATTACACAGAATGGTGACTGAAGCAAATAATTTTTCTTTTATTTTAAATAATGTTGAAACAAATTATATTAAAAGTAACTATAACGCACAATGCATATCAAAGAATAAGTTATTTGAACTTAAATTTTCTTTACGTTTCTACTGCATAAAATTATTTTAATTTTTCATCCTAATTTTGACAGAAAAACAATTTCTAATATTGGGATTTCCTGAGGATCTCTGGAGTTTGGCACTCCTCAAAATACTATTTCAGAATGAGTTTTAAACATTTAATTTAAAATCAATCTACAGTTCATTTCTAAAGGATCACTTGAGTTTGGCTTTTCCCCAGAATGTGTTTACTGTTTCTTGCTTCCAGTAAACACACTCTTTTTTCTGTACCTCCAAGTTAATAGAATTGTAAATCAAAAGTGATTTCATTTTTTTCACTGGGATGTTAAAAATTGTTAAGCAGTGATTGAAGTTGGCTACAGGAGTCAGTTTAATAAATGGGAAAAAAAAATCCAATTTGTATCCTTAATATGCAGACATATTTTTCTAGTGGGCTGTTAGTAAGACTTCAGATGTGGAAATACAACTTCACCTGCAACAATTTGCTCGGAGCCATGTACGTTGTTTGGAAATGTTTCTGTTTGTGTGTTTTTATGATAACCCCATTGTTTCTTTCCTAGGAAAGGTTACCGGACTGATGCCACGGTCTCTGTATTTCTTGGTTTTCTCCTTTTCCTGATTCCAGCAAAAAAACCATGTTTTGGAAAAAGGGAAAAAGGTGAGGAGGATGCAGCAAGAAAGAGATCTGGAACATTTTCCAGTGCCTTTAATGATATTTTTCTGTTCTCCAAGAAGAGATTTTTATTGTGGAAGGTCAGGGTTCAGTTTCTCCTCTGATACCAGCCCTTCCTACATCAACCCCCTTTTTTTTTTTCTTGCTTTAATTCATATCATAGAATCATAGAATCATAGAATCATTAGGTTGGAAAAGACCTCTAAGATCATCAAGTCCAACCATCAACTAACACCACCATGACTCCTAAACTAGCCCCTGGAGTGCCACGTCTACACCTTTTTTGAACGCCTCCAGGGTAGACGACTCCACCACCTCTCTGGGCAGCCTGTTCCAATGCCTAACCACTCTTTCAGTGAAGAAATTCTTCCTAATGTCCAATCTAAACCTCCCCTGACGCAACTTGAGGCCATTCCCTCTCGTCCTATCGCTAGTTTCTTGGGAGAAGAGTCCAGCACCCGCTTCCCTACAACCTCCCTTCAGGTAGTTGTAGAGAGCGATAAGGTCTCCCCTCAGCCTCCTCTTCTCCAGACTAAACAACCCCAGTTCTCTCAGCCGCTCCTCATAA
>WAAD01016270.1:126404-147046 GCA_013389945.1 Fregata magnificens
CAGCAGGTCGCTGACCGCTTCCTCCCGGACTGTGGGGGGTTTCTTCTGCTCACGGTCCCTGTCTTCCACCTCAGGGGGCTGAATACCCTGGGGATAACTGGTCTGACTATTAAAGACTGAGGCAAAGAAGGCATTAAGTACCTCAGCCTTTTCATCGTCCTTGGTGACAATGTTCCCCCCTGCATCCACCAGAGGAGGGAGACTCTCCCTGGCTCTCTTTTTGCTGTTAATGTACTTGTAGAAACATTTTTTATTATCTCGTACAGCAGTGGCCAGATTGAGCTCTAGCTGGGCTTTTGCCTTCCTGATTTCCTCTCTACATGACCTAACAAGCTCCCTGTACTCTTCTTGCGTAGCCTGCCCCTTCTTCCAAGCGTGATAGACTCTCCTTTTTTTTTATTGTCTTATCCAGCAGATTACAAACAGGTCTTGTATCTGAGGCCACCACCTCTTCTGTGTTAACAAACTTATCAAAATTTAGGACTGAGTTTTGGGAAAGGTTCAGATGGAGTTCCATATAGAGAACTATAATGCAGTTGTTTGCAAAATCGGCTGAAGATAAGCTCTAGTATATAATTTGGTCATCACCTATACAGCAGAAATCATTGATAATGTCATAAAATAAACATAAAAGAGGTCAGTAAATGTCAGAGAAAGTTCCAAGTTTGCGTAATGCTTCTCTCACAGTCTTCATGATAATAATGATGGTTATTTCACACGCACGTTTGGGTAGCACTCAGTGGTATTGATCGCTTTGCTGTGCCAGGCTTTCAGAGTCCTGTATGAAAATAGAATTACCTGCATAGAGTCTTATGTAGAGATTACAGATGTATATAGATATGTTTATTTTTTTATACTGACATATATGATGCAGCATTTAGGAAAAATGACACTCTCTAACTCCTACTTCAAGAAAATACTCAGGTGTCTAAAAAAATAATGTCCTCAGATAAAATCTAGGGGCATAAATGCACTTTATCAAGCTTCACGGCCTACCAGAGAGAGAAAATGCCCTTCTTTTAGAAAAAATCCCATTGTAACTCCATCTTTGCAGTCTATGGATAATTTGCACATGTGTGTACACAACGGAGCACACAGTCCCTCAAAAAGCTATAGAATGAAACACAAGGGTTTATAACTATTCACATCAACAGAGCAGCCAAGGGGAAGTCAGGACATTTGGAACTAATACACTGCACTTTCCGAGGCCGAGCTAATCAGAGAAATAGGCTACGTGCTGCTTCTTCACCTCTCTCACAGATAGTTCTTAAGATAACTCCCATGGATAGATATTACATTATTCCTACTAGTGTGAAAAATGTGAAGATCTTTGCAAAAAGGCCAATGTAATACTGGTCACTCAGTTGCTTTATTTTGATATAGGGGATGGTGAAAAGTCAACAGACATTAACACAGTGGATCCCATCATTACCTGGAAGGACTTCCAGAAGACCATGCCCTGGGAGATTGTAGTGTTGGTTGGAGGAGGTTATGCCTTAGCAGCTGGATGCAAGGTACTAATTAAGATTTTTATCCTCCTTCCTAAAAAAAATTACAAACCTGGACTTTTACCGCTTTGTATGCTCCCCAATTTGGATTTACAATGGGGATACTTTCAAGTTTGTACATAACCTAGTCCCTCCTCCCTCCACTCAATGGACAGCTATCTAGCTAAGAAAAAGGTGGTTAGGGCTCAAGTCAATTGTGTAAGCATCTGTCATTTCAGATGCTTTAGAATATCTAGATATTCCTGCAAGGCTGGCAGACATGACACAGGATCTGAGGGAGACCTCATACTTTCTCAACTAGCAGCTAACCAGACGGAGGGGGAACATCTCAGCTGCCACTGGACGCTCCTCTTCAGGCAAGTGAGTCAAGCTCCTAGCGCTGACTGGACAATCATACTGTAGGCTCTACTGACTATATCTACAGTATAATTCATGAATACATACCTAGCTCTTCTATAGACTCCTACATGTAGACAACTAAATTTGTGTATTTTAATCTCAAAATGAATTCTACACAGACTGTGTAATCCTTCATCACCAATTTGCAATACTCCAGTTCACATGCTGAAGAAAGAGGAAAGATCAGCCTTGGTGACTTTTTAATGTTACTAACTGCCAACTGTATCTCTTTGTTACCATGGACAACTATCTACTAGGCACTGCAGTGAAATCCAGTTTACTGAACAAAAGGAAATGCAGAAAGCATTGACCTACACTTTGTTTATTTGCTGGTGGGATTCTCTGATGCAAACTGCCCCAAAGAGAAGAATCTGTTTTACAACCATACTAAGTATTTAATAATTCTTGTGCTTCTGTCCTTTCCCCAGACCTCTGGCCTCTCTACATGGATTGGACGCCAAATGCTGTCCCTGAGCAGCCTTCCCTACTGGGCTGTAACTCTGCTGGCCTGCATTTTGGTATCCCTGGTAACAGAGTTTGTTAGTAATCCAGCAACCATAACGATCTTTCTGCCTATTTTATGCAGCATGGTGAGTAAAAACAATGACATTTTTAGTCTGTTGTTTCCTGACAGGCTCATGGGAATGTTTCAGGACGTCAGGGCATTGGCACTCTGTTCACGTGAAACCCAGCCTCGGTTCCCAAGCTACTGTTCTGCAGTCTTGGGCTTAAGAAAAATAATGAACTTGGGCAGCCAAAAGCATATTTTAGCACCAAGAAATTTATTCAATACCTCTCAGATAAAGTGAAAATATAGCTCCTGCACTGAGGAATGCATAGTCTAAGTACAAGAAAAGGTGACAACGCAATCAACAAGATAGGTGAAGTCCACATAAAGCTTGAGATACCCTTATCAATGTTATTTTAAATGTGGCATTCATTAATTAGTAGTCACCCACTCACTACTTGTAAGAAAAGACTGTAGTAGTGAATTTTATATCAGATTTAAATGTGTTCAAGAGGGTGATCTGGTAAGCGTACTATCATCCAACATGGAAAGCAGAGATGTTTGTAAGGGACAGGAAAAAGATCAGGAGACTGGTGACATAGGCAGAGGAAAGAGTTAAAAATTTCATTCTATATTGGAATAGCAGTTACAGAAAACTGTCTTATTTCTTTTCTTTTATGTAATGTGAAGCGGAATGCAGGCTGTGTTTCTCTATGACAACAATCTTATGGGATTGTCCCAAAGTACATTTTGTGAATAGCTCTGAGGTAATATGAAGATACGGTCAGATGAAAACAAGTAATTACGTTTGTGTGGCTTATAAGTTCCAATTTACCTCTGTTCCATGCAGACAGAGACTCTCATAAAGAGAAATTTAGAGCAGCAATCTACTTTTAGTAGTCTGAACTGCCATCTTAAGTCAGTCTCTCTTTTTTGACTGTAAAAGTAACCTGGAGACACTTCCCTCTCCAAAATGAATTTAGCCTTGTGAATACCCTTCCCTTTCCCTCTGACATAAAACTAGACCATAGCAATGTAAACGAAAATGCAAAATTTCACCACCACCGAAGGCTGCAGTGGAAGAACAATTCTTTAGACCACTGTAAAGAATATTGCATCATTACTGCCTTCCTGCCATCCGAGTTTGGACCATGAACATCTAGTTTTCTTAACCACCATTCAGGAGGACTTTACATAATGGTCTCAGGATCTTCAGCAACTGAAGGAAGTAAGTAAGTTCTTCATGCCAACCTATTGTGACTTCTCTTGGATGAAGACTGAAGTGGCAACAGGGTTAAGGTCTGGAAGACACAACACAGAATGACACAGAGAGAAAGTGGGAGGAAAGAGCAAAGAAGGCCTAATAGCAGCAATATCCACCCTCACCCAGTGTGAAATGGCTCAAGAGAAATCCCTGGAGCATGACCAACTGCAAATTATAGCACTACCCTGCTCTAAAAAACCAAACAAAAACGACTTCCATGCTTAGGTTTAGAAACTAGGGAGGTGAGATTCACAGAATCTTGTTTTCTTCATGTAAAGCAGAGAGGGTCCTTTCATCCTAATTATGAGCAATGGCTTTTATTGGTTCAGTGAAATTTCTCTCCTCCTCTCTCCTTCCAGTCAGAAACCCTGCTTATCAACCCTTTATACACCCTGATTCCTGTCACTATGTGTATCTCATTTGCGGTGATGCTGCCAGTGGGTAATCCTCCAAATGCCATTGTCTTCAGTTATGGGCACTGCCAGATTAAAGATATGGTGAGTCTTGAGATTGGGTATATCCTCCCATGCTTCATGCAACCTCAGCACCTAGTCCTGATTACATCCATCAGCCAATAATAATAATAATGATGATATTGGTGCTAAATAGTCATATTGATCTGCACTGCTGTCATGTGACTGAGCCGTCAGGTTAAGAACATGTACACATCTGCTGTAGGACACGCACAATTCTCATCTTTACTTTTTCATTAATGTAACGGTCTAAAGAGTTATCAAAGAACAGGAGTACACAATCCTTTGCATTGACCTGTTAAGACAAGCACAGGGAAGCATCAGAAATTAGATTTATCACACAGCTTCACAGTAAGTCATGTAGTTATCAGCCTGCTATGTGTGGTATAACACCCCATCATGATTATCTGACTGAGAAGTTCAAGTGACAAACTGAGCAGTTTTCCAATGAGCTGCATCAGCCTCTGACTGTCACTCCTGAATACTCCCACAATGTACACTCTGATACATAACACTCACTGTGCTTTTTTTGGCTCTAGAAATCAGTATATATAATTTATCACACTATATACGTCAGTATACATACATACATACACCCTACTGCCTTCTTTTTTCCATATTAACTGTTTTTGATCAAGTTGCCATTGATCATGCTCTGATGCATTTTGCTTTTGTAGGTGAAAGCTGGCCTGGGTGTAAATTTCATTGGCCTGGCTGTTGTCACGGTGGCAATCAACACTTGGGGAACTAGACTTTTCCAGCTGAATACTTTTCCAGAATGGGCAGCGGTCAGCAACGTCACTAGCCAAACATAATCACCAATGAAAAACAAGAAAAAATTGCAAGACCAAAGCGAGTTGGGACAAAATATCAAACCTACATTGCACGTATGAAAGAAAGGAGAGAACTTGTGTATACATAGAACGAGGATCCATAGCAAACCATGAAGAAAATCCACAGGGAGGTCTTCTGCAAAAGCTTTTCAGTTCTGAAAAATCAGCATGAGTTAAAAGGAGAGATTAGCTTTGCTCTGTTGCTGCTTTCCCTGTGATACCATAACTCTGAAAAAAACCTCTCCTCCATCTGCCTATGGCTTTTTCATGCCTTAGAACTATTAGGTAGGACTTGTAAAGCAGGGGATACAGGACTCCAATAACAGAAGACAAGTATATATACACTGGCATACTCAGTAGTGGGATATTCAATCCTACCATTGACTCCTACGGTGAATGAAGAGTCTTACTCCCAAACCTAGAGTTTTATAAGCCTACTTCTTTTAAAGGCAAATTATTATTCTTCTTTTGACGCAAGTCATCACTGTGTTGGAAGAAAACACTTTCCCAACTAATACATATGGCCTGGAAAGAAATAAAGCTACCAGCTACCAGCGACAGCACTTCAAAGGGATAATAGAAACCACCAAACAGCTAGGAAAGAGAAATCTCCTGGGAAGGAGAATGTTGGGTTCCGCCCCCCCCCCCCAGCATTACTATAAAGTTTCCAATATTGCAGTACTTGCAATCTCTGCTTTGGAAGGAAGAGCTTCAGAAACAGATAGAAAGTTTTGGTCAATACCTTCCTTCCTTATCATTGTACTGCAGTGGGAGCTTTTTCAGCAGCGGAAGCTGTGACCAGCAAAACCTTACCAGGCCAACAGACCCATTGCTCTCCTCTCTCTTTGGCTGCTGTTTAGATAGTTATGCAGTTATGAATCCCCTGACAGAGAAAGTACAATCTCATCCAAGATGGCACTCAGTGCTGCTCCATGAATAAGAAGGGAGAGGGCTGAAGTGGAGTGGTGCTGGTGTATCTCCTCATCGTGCACGTTCACTTGAACATCACACCCACCTGCTCTCTAGCAGCTCAGAGAACAGGGACTTCAAATGTAGGAAACTGTGACATAGAGTGGCTAACTACCAAACCAAAAGGCCAATCTCTTAATCATCTGCAAAGTGCATGCCCTGCTTTTCTGACTGGATCCCTGTGATACTCAGTAAACCTTCTCTTGTATTATGTCCTGTTTTTAATAATTTCTTTAATGTCAGTGCATTTAAGCTGTATATTAGGATGATTGGATCTCATGTAATCACACTCTCTCTATACATACTTCTATGAATTTTTATGCTTTCCACTTATAATCTAGGCTCTCTAGATGTTAGTGTGAATGCCTATTCCGCATAAATAAAATGTCAATAAAATAAATTATTTACTATTGCATATTCTGGTGCTCTGTGAGAATATAAATAGGATATATTTCACCTCATAACCCAACAAGCCCTTAGGGAAGTAGTGTTGAGACAGCAACAGGTGTTGGTTTACTGCTTCTGTCAAAACAGAGGGATCCCACAGACTTGTCCTGGATAGAAACAGATACAGTAAGAGGTCATAGGTTGGCAGAGGTGAAGCAAAATGGGCAAATCACAAAAGCAAAGTCTTAGCCCTTGTACCAAAACCAGGAGGCAGCATCCTTTAGCAAAACAATTTCTATTCATAGTACTTCCTGTTAAATTGGTTTTGAAAAACAAAGTCTTTCTGTGAATCAATGGCTCAGCGCATCCCCATGCCCTTCTAATCCATGAAAGAAGATCTCAGCCTCACTTTTTCAACCCTTCTCACCTCCCTGATTCCTGTGTTCCCCCTATACTGAGCTTGCTGCTCTGCTACACCCCAGCATACAAAACTCACACCTGCCTCTAGGATCCAGATCCTCCACACCACTCCGGCTCCTTTCCTGGGGTGTCTTCCTGCTCCCCGGCAAGCGGCTGCTGGGCACAGACCCTGACATGGTGCTCAAAGCAGAGGCACCCTGGCCTCCCTCCCAGCACAAGCTGCAGTCCCCCAGCAAGCTGCACCCAGCACTGTAGCCGCTGAAGCGGGAGAGAGAGGCTGCAACGCCTGTCCACCAACATAGGCAACTTTCTCCAGGAACAAGCACTTCAGTGGGTGGGGGTGTCTGCAGTACCAAGGGTCCTGTCCCCACGCACAACCAGCAGGACATCGCTTTGTTCACAGTCCCCAAAGTTATTTTCAATCATTCTCCCCCTGCCAAGAAACTCTCTTATCTGGCTTGCTCTCTTCCCAAGGCTTTAGTAGCTCTGCATCTTTTACTGTGCACTCATCTTCTAATCCTTTTCACTTCACGCTTCGTTCACCACCATCTTCAAATTGCCTAGCTGCCCAGCAACAAATCACTCTCCACCCTCCAAATACTTCTGTCTCAGCTCAGCTCCCATCAGGCCTTACTATCCCACACCCTTCCCAGGGGATACAAACACAGGATATTCTCATTTGCAAGAGAGATGAGCAGCTGGCATGCCAATCAGCTTTAGGGCGATCTAGAATTACTCACAAATCAAACAGGGTGGACACCAACACTCTTCAGTAATAACACCAACAGCACTAGGTAAATAGAAATTACTTGGTGCTGTGTTGCACATCTCAAGCAATATTTCTTCAGAAACATTTATATGAGTCTCTGGCAGAGTTTGTGTCTCATGAGATTGGTGCAGAGAAATTTGGAGTGGACTCGGGCAAGGAGTTTTCCCAGCAGCCTTCCCTTCTGTATTGGTGCTCTCAGCACACTTCCATGTCCACAGCTGCTGGCACGTGTCACTGCCACGTCTCACCAAGCATTGCAGGAAGGCAGTGTGCTGTACTGGCCCTTTTTCCATATCAGATCAGTCAGTGCATGCACCACAGCCAGATTCTGCCCTTAGACATACATGTATGATTCCTTTCATTTCACTGAAGACATAAGAAAGCACAAGAGAAAGTATTTAGTGGCAGAATCTGAATATCACAAAGGAAAATAGCAGCAGATGAACAACAAGCTTAGGGTTGGGCAAGCTGCACGGCTCATAGTGCGACAGCAATGGGTGCTGATTGCTGCTTTTTTTTTTTTTTAATTAAAATAAATGGCAAGTGGAGAAAGAAGTGGGAAATTTTCACTGGTAATTACTGTCACTCAACTTCAGGTTTGTCTCTACCAATAACCAAAGCTGAAGTCTTTTCTTCAGAGGGGAGAATAGCCTCATTTCAAATTAAGTGATTTCCAGATGCTTTCAACATTAAACATATACATCAAGTCCTAAAAACAAAAGTTCTGCTTTCAGCCCAGAATTTAAGATTCCTATCAAAAAAGTATAATCACATTAACTAGTCGCAGTATACTATTTTACCTTACAGTTTTATATTACCTTTTACTAGAATCCTGTTAAGGCTACATATATATTTTTTTCACAGTGATATAAAACCTGAACAATTTCACTGAAGTAAACTGAGCAATTCTTCATTCTGTAGCTGATAGAGTAATGTTTTATTTGTCAGGAAAAAAAGCAGAGCATGATAGCTGTACTTAATACTTGTACACAGGTTGTTCAATTCTCTCTGGTTTGCAGAAAATGTGAATAATAGAATTTAAAACAGGCCCTTATATTTTTTTTCATACATTGATTAGTATCTTACTACTTGGGTTGCTTCTTTGAACCCAAAGGTGCCGTTGTCAGAGAAGGGCTCTAATCAGTGTGATGAAAGGTTGCAGAATCCCTGTTTTCACACAGAAAACCAACAGTATGTTCCACTCCAGCATTTGGACTCACAGAGTAGGAAAGTTACTAGTGAAGTTATGGTTTGAGTTGGTGATTTACAGGAATGGGGTATTTAGGTATTTTTCAGGTGTATTAAAGACTAAAGCCAGAACTGACTTTGACAGGAAGAAAGTAAATTGGACCCTCTGTGATTAATGCATGTTTCATGTGAAAAAGCAAATAACCTCCACGGCTGTTTTATCTCAGTACAAATTCAATAAAAATGACCTTGGCTTGGGACTTTGTAAGTAAAGGTTAGCATATACGACCAAGAAGTGTAACAAATAGAACTAAGTATCTCTTTCTTGTCCCTCTGAGGCAAAAATAAAAAGAGCTGTACAGGAAATTTCTTTATGCACTCCAATATCCACCATCACTTCCTAATATTCAAAATAATTCTGCATCACATACAGCAGATATTCATTTATACATACGAATACCAATTCACAATCATGTTTCTGCAAACACAGATATAATCTAGGCTTATGAAACCAACTCCTTATTAATTTTGAAAATTCCAATTTCTTCCTTTGCAACATTTCAATTTCATCAGTAATCTAAGGGCCATCTGTAATCTGGGCCAACAGTAGTCTGGGCCCTTCAAAGCACGTTTCCAGATGCTCAGCATGTATAACAAACCTCTCCAAGAAAGCACGCATAGAGGAGTCGTAACAGCTGGTGGTGCATACAGCTGCCAGCACCACAGGACAAAGGCGAACCACGAAAGAGAACCACAGTGGAAAAATTCTGCCTTCACAAAGGCAATAAATTTTTTGAGTGATACCACAACTCCCCACAGCATCACCGCTGAGAAATGTCCTGTGCTGCCAGATCACCACTACGTTACTTTACTCATCAGAAATCACTGTGAACAGTGATACTCTACATTAACAGGAGTCACATATCTTTACCTGAATTCATAATAAAAGTTTCTGATGTAGATGATGCTACCTAATATAAAAACATAAAGAAAAAGCGTTGGCTCCATTAAACTTTTCCCTGTCCTTGAGTAATTCCTCTGCAGTATAACCCATTCTTTCAGAAGGCAGCTGGAAGTACTAGTGATTTAACTGACTCGGATGGGGTTAGGAAAGCCAATGCCATCGCCCTGAGTGCCTTAATGGCCCTGGCCCACCTCACCTGGGAGGCCTATAGAAACCCTTCTCATTACAAAATTGGGAGCCAAGGGCCTCTATAGGCACACCAGCTGCAAAAGAAAATCTAAAGAAATGCTCAGGAAGCTGGACGATGTCATTGTGAGGCCACTCTCGATTGTCTTTGAAAGGTTATGGTGATCCAGGAAGGCCCTTGAGGACTGGAAGAAAGCAAATGTCACTCCTATCTTCGAGAAGGAAGATTTGGTGAACTGCAGGCTGGTCAGTCGCACATCAGTGCTTGGGAATGTGATGGAGCAAATCTTCCTGGAAGCTGTTTCCAAACATACGAAGGACAAGAAAGTGATTGGGAGTAATCAGCATGAATTAATGAAGGGGAAATGATGCCTGGCCAGCCTGGCACTTGTATGACAAAATTACTAGCTTGGTGGATGAGGGGAGAGCAATGTATGTTGTTTGGCAAGGCTTTTGACATGGCCTCCCACAACAACCTCACGGAAAAATTGAGGAAGCATGGACTAGATAAGTGAACGGTAAGGTGGATCGAAAACTGGCTTAAAGGATTGCGGGCAGCACCACAAAGTCCAGCTGGAGGCCAGTCTCTAGTGGTGTACCTCAGGGGAAAATACCAGGGCCAATATTGAATTATTGAACACTGGCATATTTATCAATGGCCTGGACAATAGAACAGAGTGCACCCTTGGCAAGTTTGTAGACAAAACGAAATTGGAAGGAGTCATCGATGCACAAGATGGCTGTACAGTCGTTCAGAAGTACCTTCACAGGCCAGAGAAAAGGACCAACATGAATCTCATGAAGTTCAGCAAACGGAGATCCAAAGTCCTGTATTTGGTGAGGAATAATTCCATACACCAGTACAAGCTGGAGCTGACTAGTTGGAAAGCAGGTTTGTAGAAAAGGACCTGGGGGTCCTGGTAGACAAGCTGAACATGCGTCAGCAATGTGCCCTTGAGGCAAAGAAGGCCAACAGCATGCTGAGCTGCACTAGGCAGAGCATCCTCCACAGGCTGAGGGAGGAGGTGATCCTGCCCCTCTTCTTAGCCCTGGTGAAACACATCTGAACTGCTGTGTTCAGTACTGGGCTCCCCAGTAAGAGGCACATGGGCATACTGGAGCGAGTCCTACCCAAGGGCCACAAAGATCAAGGGATGGAGCACACATCATGAGACAAGGGACTGTGGTTCGTGACATAAAATGGCACCACTGAGCACTCATGTTATTGAAGTTCTGTGACTAAATCTACCGTCTTTATTTGAGCTCTGGTGCCCAGTAAGCTAATAATTAGCTTTACCATCTGGCATTTCATATATTTTCAGTATTAACTCTTCACTGTATTCAATGGAAGATGGTCTACAAGAGCGTTAGGGCAGCATTTTCCACCACAAAATAACAGTCTCAATCCACAGTAAATATTTTAGAAGTCTGTTAGTAGCTCATGCATTCCTTTCTCTCCCTTTTGCCTTGAACCTTCAGCTCCTAGGACATGTCTCAAAAGAATCGATACATGAAAATGGATACAACTGCATTTATGCTAAGAGCTTTTACCAAAGAAAGGAAGACCGCATACTTTAGCTGGTAATTCCAGCTGTCCACATAGGCATTCTGAATGTGCAGAAATTCACAGTGCCCATGTCAAGTGGGAAACTTGGCCCCAGGTATCTTGGAGATACATTCATCCTGTGTGAGCAGCTATGACACCACTGTGTCCAAAGTCCCTCTGAGCCATCAGATGCAAGATCTGCATCAAGCAGTCATTATCTGTGTGGACTTTCTGCCCTCTGAAATATAAGGTTAACCTCTAGTATCATCTAGGATAGCCTCAGGCTGAATCAGTTTGGCAAAATGCATTATACAGTAGTTGCAAAGTCGACAAGAACTGTGTTATAATGTTATCCAGCTCTCCAGCTTACTATGTGGGACAAAAAAGACAGCTGGAGCTAGAATGGAAAGTGTTGCAAAGAGTGTGAAACACTTAAGAAGTCCTGGCTTTAATATTAATGAGCATATATTGTTTCTACAGCACTACAGCTGTGGTGGGTTCACTTCATAATCTGATAGGAAAAAAAATATCCTAACATCTACTTGGAATGCTCAGCTGAAAGTTTCAGCTCCAAATTACACTTTTAGAGCAACACAGGCCTGTTTGGCAACAAAGACAGAAATTCTGAATATTATTTCCCTCCTCATCTCCATGTAATGAAAGGGAAGAACATAAAGCATGTTTGACAGAAGAAATAATCTAATGTTAAACACTAACATAACTTCATATGACAAGCAAAGAAATATGAATGGGTTAGAGCCATTATTTTTCAATAATCTGCTCAAGAATAGGAAAGAAAGAACAGAGGGGAAAAAAAAAACCCAAAAGGAAGCTGGGGGAAACTAAGTTCATCACATTCATGAAAGCATTAAAACAGCTGTGCAGTGCTGTCTCACTCTATGGAAGAGTTTTTGTGTGTGGAAGACAGTTCCTTCAGTCTGGTTTGAAGTCTGTGAAAGCCAATGGAAACCCCTTTCAAAGACCAGAGCGCACACTACTACTTCAGTAATAGCTAAATGTGGCTGTACCTTATTTGTGAACATCCTTCACCAAGCCCATTCTTGGCATCTTCAACACATATTGCTACCATAAATTTTCTGATAACTAATGTTAGGTGGTCAAAATTATTTCTCCCCGTTTGTGTTTTTTTGAGTGTTTACTATAGCAAGAGTTGGTAGTATAGCTATTGATTGTCTGACTTGAGGTGGCTTTTAAACTTGCCAAACATTTATTAGCAAAGACTGAAAGCTTTTATGTCAGCTACACATTTCAGGGCAGATGGTGAAAGGAAGGATTGGAAATTACAGGTGACATATTTCTCACGTGTATATATATATTCTTTACAAAGGAAAACGTTTAGATGAGAAATACTTTCCTCAATTGCAGGAAGAACTCTGCCATCACCAAACTTTGGAAAACAAAGTGAAAGTTTGGCATAAGGTAATCTGTAAATGTGTCTGCTGATTCAATGAAAACTGAGCTTGGAATCCACCCAGATATGTACAAGTTAAAGGCTTTGAGGTAGAGGGTGAAAATTACAGCAAGTACATGGGGAGTCCTGTACTTAAAAGCTTTCATGCAATATTTGTCTCAAACAGCACAGTCCACTGGGTCCACAGAGTAAAATAGTTAGTGCCCAAAGCTTGGGATATTTTCACTCTGAATGTCTCTAGGCCTGTCTCATGGACTAAACACCGATTAGAGATCAAAGAACATCTTCTGGTTTAGTCTCTTCTGAGAGGAATCCAGTCCTGTGCTGTACAGTTTTCCCATGATGAGAATGAAAACATGGTAAAAGGTCAATTCACTTTGAAGGCACAATCCCTGTCCTAACTAAAACACTAATTGCAAAGCACTCTAGGTATGCTTTAATCAAGAGCCTGAAGGAGTGGAGGAGGTCATTCTCTGTGCTTGTTACTCCTACTTGTCCGTAGCAGTCCATCACCAGGCATTGTTAATAAAAGCAAGGACAATATCTTTCTGGTACTTTTCTTTGTCCTTCACATCCTGCAAAGGATTGTCAAGGGGACTCGGTGATTTAAGCCACCTTACAGAGTTGATAGGACTCTTCTATTTTACAGAAAAAAAGAATTAAATAAATTTGATAGATCGTTGAATTAATGAAACTTACACCTATTCAAATTACTGCAATATTTTCTTTAGAATTTACAACAGAATCTGTGCAAAACTATTGTTTTCAAATGCAGACTTTGCAGAAGAGGACAGTGCTACAATACTATATGTATTTTCTCACACACCAGGGCTTTTAGTGGCAGCAATGGGTGAAGAGGAGCATATCAGACAAACAATAAGGGGAGCAGCAGATAAATGATTCTAATCCTAAGAAAATACCTTGTAGACAACTGAACCAAATGCAAAGGCAGTGGGCTGAAGACCATGCACAGGAATGAGGAAGTAATGGGAATACCAGACATATTTGATAGAAATACTGAGCTCTAGTCCTTGTTCCACACCAAGAGGCAGTAAAAAAAGCACACTTAGAACAATTACTCAAACTGGACCATTCAGTATATAAAGTGAATAGTTTGGATTCACAACATAACTGCTGACCTTCACGTGCCCCAATTACCACTTATGGAAGATAACTCCTTTCTCTCCCATCCTCCCCATCACTTCAGAGACATCCTCAAGCAACCAAGCGGAAAGGAAAGAAGAGGAAGAGGCAATAATAGAATTGTTCTGAATGAATTTGAAACATAGGTTAAAGTTGATGGCCTTTTACACTTTTTGAAAACAGCCATGTTTGTGCAAAGTCTACACTGCTGGAAGTGATCATTTAACATAACAGAAAAAGCAGGAGCTCTCCCCTTCCCCCCAGGTTCATAGTTTGACAAATGAACTTTCCGATCTCCAATAATGGAATGCGGACCTTAAGGAAAGTGAAGTACCGCTGCTCACAACAAATTACAAGAGACCCTGAAAGTTACTTCTTGATGCATTTAATTTCTTTTGCGATGTTCTAAGAACTAGGGTATTACAAAGTGTGAGGTACGCATAGTAACACAACTAATAGGACTCCAGTTGGATCAGGTAAAAATGGGTTACAAAATATTAGGAAAAGCAGTAACGAAAAATACGAACGATCTTATCCAGTCACATATCAGCTGCAAATCCAACTTCTGAAACCCTTGAAAATCAGTCCCAGGAAAAGTTCACGGCTGCTCTTTCAAAAGAAGGACTTTCCAGTTCTAGGAGACTAAAAGTGGAGGAACCTCCCACGCCAACCCTCTACTCGATCTTTGTTGCCTGAAAGGTAAATTGCATCCTTGATGCATGCACAGAGGTGACCTGGGTAACATTGCTCTCTTAGGACTTGTCGTTGGGAGGTTTCTTCTTAGCTTCCACATCCTTCTTAAAATCTTCAAGCTTCTTTGCAATGTTAGGAATCTTTAAAGACAAAACCAAAAACCAAACAAAAACACAAATTAACAAAAAATCCTGAGCTACATGAGCCTCAGCAGGAAAGACAATACCATAAACACAGCAAGAAATTCTATGAAGTTTAAACTGGTTTCTAAAAGGTACTTGCTTCCAGCATGTGTTACCTTGCACAGAAGTTAAAAACAAAACATTAAGCTAACAGCAGATGAAAGCACCTCACATGAGGCTTCAGGAAATATTTTAGATTGTTAAGACTAAAAGTCAGCCAGTGGTGATGGGAACAGGAGGGAGGAAAAAAGATCACTTTGCAGGAAATTTATTAAGACCAGTCTGGCTTCCTCACTGAAAGAGGACAAACTGCCAAGAATAAGCCGATTTAAACACTGATGCACAGACTTTAATGATGACTTTCAGAAGGGAAATTAGATTGCACTATACTGGTCACAAACCAAGAGAGAAAGAGATGTTCAAGAGCAGCAAATATGTGCTCAAGACATTTATGGAGAAATACTTCTCCTGGTCTATCTTGTGGGAACTAAAATTCCCCACTGGGGGATTCTACTGCATTGCAAATTGGCAACCTTTTGCAGTTTCAAACTTGAATGAAAATTCAATTTATGGCCTGTGAACTTCAAATCTTCAGCTTTCTCTTGCAAATAAAAGCATTTTGATGAAGTAATCCAACAGTAAATTTTGACAATTTTTAAAAAACAAGAAGCAACTTTTAAAGGCAAGGAATAGATTATCTCATGACTTTAGCTAAAACTGGGAATTGACAACGTAGGATTTTACAAGCTAACTGATTAAAATGAAAGTAAAGCAAAGTTCCCACAGGTAGTTGTGAAAAAAACCATGGGCTTTTACTTCCTATGTAACCTGACCACAGAGCAGAAGTTAATCCAAACAGACTGTAGTTCTCTCATTGGATGTTTTGAGGCTGATAGTACAGGTAATATCATAAGTTTCTCTCTCCCCTTCCCTTTCAAAGTTAAGCTCCATTTGAGAAAGCAAAATTAGGAGCCCAGCCTGTAACATGCCTGCCTTATATGCTAAACCCAGAGAAGAACACTGCTATCAGCAGAACCCTCCATGTGCTTATAAGTAAGTCCATGTGCGTACTGCTGCATAATTAGGACCTCGTTATGACAAGTTTAACTCAGATGTCATCTAAAACAAATCGTCTTCAATACCAGCAATAAAATTACTGTGTTCATCCTGCAAGTCAGTGTTACATTCCCAGGGAACCATTTCCTGCAAATCAAAAGCATAAGTCCCCCTCTTGTGGCAATACTTTACTAGTGCTGCCAGAAAAGCACTATACCATGCTTACAATACATATTGATACACCCAAATATGTTCTTATGACTACATTTTTGTAACTTTGTAAGACATATATTGGAAAGAAACACCAGCCTTTTATTAGTAGTCTTACTGGAGGTGACTGGACAGGAAGCATCACAAAAGTTTGCCCTTACGCAAGGAGCAAAAAATAAGAATTCTACTAGCAAGATGACTTCAATATTGAAGGTGAAAGGAAAGCAAAACATAAATGTCAGAGATTTGAGCCTCAACAACTTTTTTTAACTAGGCTAATACAGATTGCATAAGAAAGGAAAAAAAAAGTATATTAAAGCTCATCAACTCCTCTAGCCTGTAAACAGCTAAGTGGCACTGCTCTTACAAGGGATTCTGCTGACTCTGCAGAAATTAAAAGCTTGTATTGAAGACTCAGCTCTAAATCATCTTCTTCTACGCTGACTCTCACAGTGAAAATTCTCAGTTCACTGCGAGAGCTGAGGAAAGAAAGTTCACCTTCTCTCTTTTCTCACTGTGAGATAAGCAGGAAAGAAAGATTGCAGGTGGATATATTGTTTGAAGTAGAAGCAGGTGCTGACTTTTCCCAAACAGCTGGCAAAACTCATTTTCATTACTGGTACAGAGGACAGAAGTTTCAGATGCTCTGAGGGATTCTTAAGTAACAAACAGGTGTACTGAATGAAGAACATTGTGACAGGCTATCAGAGTCAGGAAACCAATATTTTAATGCTGGTACAATCCGTGAGCAGCTGCTAGACCTTTTCTGTTTCTCCTCTCTCTATCTATATAAATGCCTGGTTACAATACCTGCGCTCTGGGGCCCCAACATCAGTTAAGGCTCTCAGCATTACTCTATCACAGACAAGATGTCAAAGAGGTAGATGTTTTGGTTCCATTTACACTTGAGTTCATCTGTAACTAAAGTCAATACAATCTGCATTCTGTTGAAATACAATAAACCATCAAAATAAAGACTGATTCAATTCCAATTGAAGGAAAACAGCCTTACATTTTCAGTTCAGAATAGGTTCATCTCCAAGAATACAAGGGTACTCACATCATAGTTCTGAGCCAGATACATCCCAACCACATTGCCAAGAGTAAAACCAAGCTAAAAAGGAAGAAAGGGAGAAAAGAATCGTTAACATCCTTCCATCAAAAGCATGTTGGTTAAAATAAAAAAATAAAAAAAGGAATATTGCAAGTCATGTGGAGACTAAAGAGTTTCAATTCCACTCCTATTTAATTTCCCACCTTTCTTCCAGAGAGAGTTGTAATTTTACCCAACTTCCTCACCAGGAAAACCTTACCATAATTTCCAAAATACAGCACAGTTGTGTTTTCAATACACATCTCCAAGACTATTTGGATCAGGCTATGATTATCGTTGTAAAATTTTTGCACACCCACAAAGGCAGTCACTCCTAAAAAAAGTGGGGGAGATAGCAGCAGGGACCTACATATTACTGAGCTTTTGGTCCATGCCTGAAAAGCCTAAAGCAACACCCCACTAAAACAATGCTCAATGCTGGGGAGGAACACATGCATGCAAAGTACATAACATAGTAACAAAAAGTTTCACAAGCTTGAAAGTCAGAACAGAGGCTCTGACTGCAAAAAGATCCCAGTCTCACCTTAAAAGGTTTAAGAATAGAGCTCCCCCATCAACTTAAACTGATGTAAAACTGCTACATCTCTTCCGCAACGACTAACAATCGTGCACTTTCCAGACCCCTTTGCCCGCAAGAGATTAGTTTTCAGCCAAATCCACTCTGATCTAGGGGTTCCTCTAAGGCAGGAGGGCACTGTTGGTTGGAAGCTGGTCACAACCTCTTTTGACAGCTGTACAAACTCATAGTTCCTAAAGGCTGTCTGTGAAACTACACCCTGGAAGGAGAACATGAGCGAAACAGAAGCACAATTCCTAGCTTGGTCCCTACCTGCCCGCTGAGGAAGATCGTTGAATGTAACAATGCTTTGAGAGAGAAAAAATTCCTCTCTTCAAAGAAAGGTGATGAGATTTTCATTCAGCAGCTCCTCAAGGTCCTAGATTTTATTTTTACTGTTACATTTGATAATAAGTACATCCTATACTATGAAAGCTCATTTGACTGTTTCGAAGAGGAGACTTCTAATACTGTGCCTTCATTCATTGTCAGTAGATAAATCACTCTATATGGCAGCTGAGGCCAGTTCTATTTAAGAAAATTGTTATTGCTCATGGTCACTGCTGTCCAAATAAGAATATTTTAAGAAAAATAAAACCACTGTCCACAATAACAACTTTGCCATCACATACTCACTAGACATCTTTTCCATGCCCAAAGCAGGCTACATTACAGCTCATCTTTTCAGTGACTCAGACTCTATAAGCATCACTGGTGAAAAGCTAGCTGTAGAAAATTAATAATGGTTGAAAAGTGCCAAATGAAAAAATGACTAAAAGTTACTTCAGTATTTTCTTACAGATTTTTGGTCTTAGTCTTTGTTTATTATTACTTTTTAAGGAACTTAGCTTTAACAATTTAAGAAAAAGTAGAGTTCTTTTTGTGTGTACTGCACTGGTTACCATTTGCTCTTGTGGTTTTAATTACCAGTTAAAGAAGTACTCTGGGAGATATTAACAAATATTGCACTGATGTAAACCAGACTTGTGATTCCTCTTAACGCAGAGCATCATTCTAGTAGAGGAGAATTTCCCGTATCTTTAGCACTGTCTGAGAACTCACTTGAAAACACAAACCAGGTCCTTGTTTATTAGCAGTTTTCTAGGCTTTCATCCCAGAACATTTCCAAAGATGGGACAACTATCATATTCTGCTATGTGATAAACCTTATTTGGTACAGATAGTACTGAGATCAGTACTCCCTTGAAGTGTACTCCTTTATTGAAAAAGTCTAGCACTGCACTCAAGAGCAATCCACCCAGTGACATCTACTTTTATAGTTGACAATTCAAGCAGAGGGAAAAAATTCACTATTTAGAGTTCAGTTATGTGGAAAGCAAAGCATATAGCCAAATTAAAATGTGCTGTTAACTAAGGACAACAGGGCTGATGAGAGTTCAGAGTCTTCCAATTTCAAGTTGCATTTTAAACAAATGCTTATTTAATGCTTAACTCTGGAGAGCAAAAATATAAGGTTCACAAGATTATCACTTTATCTCCCTGCTACAGCCCTAACAAAGGAGAGCAAGAGTCAAACACCCAAACTACACCCAAGGAGGGAAGAAACCCAGAATTAGTATATCTTTTTTCTAACTTTCAGGCACTAATCAATAAGTCATAATTAATAAAACATTTTTATCTAGCAACAAAAAACATTAGCAGCAAGCAGCAGAATTGTTAAACGCAGAAACTTTGAGAGTGGCTATGCCAATTTACCCTTACCGAGTGTTTTCGGCAGAATGGAGAGAGACGACAAACAGCTACAGAAATGACTGAGGCTTTCACACTTGTTATTACAAAGTTGAGATAAGAAATAGGGCTTATTTATTCATTTCATAAAAACACGCAAGACTCCCCCAACTTACAGCAGGCCATCTCTTCTTGCTCTGTATCAACACTTGGTATGAAACTTATTAGCCAGCTAAATTACTCTTCCCCCAACAAAAGCTGAAAGAATATCACTTATTGTTTGTACTTACTGGGACATATACGAACACAACTAAAACCCTAGAGTATCCCTCACACCGCTAGAATGAAAAACAGGAAGCTGTTTCCATGCTTTGCTACAGCAGAAACCAGCATCTTTTTGGCCAGGTAATTTATTTCCACACTTGGCAGTAAAAATACCAGCACTGATTAAGTATTTAATGAAGAATAGCGAGGCATCTAACTTCAGACACCCAGAAGAGTTTAGGGGAACGCACAGAAAGACAGGAAGGAAAGTTAACATGAGAAAAGTATAAAAACATTTAGTCTATTAATTCTGCTGTTCCTAAGGGGATTTCATGAAAGACAGGAATGAAGCGTGATCCCTTGCCTTAACTTCTAGATATAAAAATCTCCATCTCCAGCGAGAAATTTTTAAAGGCGAGCAAAATGGCAAACCCCTGCTCTCACGAAAGGAGGGAGGTACATACGCTGTTACAAAGAGAAGTGAGCAGCAGGAGGGCATCACCGTGAGCAAGCAAAATCTGCTGATTCCCTAAGGTAAATTAAGGGCACGACTTGGAGAAAAAACAAGGCAGGAGCTTCTCATTTCCAGAGCAGTATCAAGGCACAGCTCTGCGGGGAGCGGGGAGAAACCCGGCGGCAGACGGCGGGCACCGAAAAACGGGGCGAGGCGACTCAAAAGGGTCAGGGCGGGTCTGAAGGAGCCGGAGAAGGGGAACCGCCCGAAGCCGCGGGCACAGGGGTGCCGCGCCGCTGGAGAGCCAAAACTGGGCGCAGCCGCCCCGTGTAAGCAGCTTCGCGGCCACGGGGCGAGTCACGCTCGGGGCAGGAGCACCCAAGGCGCGCAGGGCTGAGGGGAGAGGCCGCCGCCCGTCGGGCCTCCCCGGAGCCG